>SMSQ01017324.1:52782-158975 GCA_019453375.1 Ctenoplectra terminalis
TTTTTTTTTTTTTTTTTTTGTCGAGCTTACATCACTCTTACGATATAATCGATTTAAGGTTCTCGGGTTGAAAATCAGATTAAACGTGTTAAGTCGGTTTCAAAGATAAATGAATAACCCTGATATTTAATCATTTACATGATTGCGGACGACACAGATTACTGGTTTCGTTCGTTAACAAAATTGTCGGCAAATGCCATTTAATCTTACCTTAACAGTTTGTCCAGCTTTCAGGGTTGGTTTGTCCGGATCGGGAACGTAATCCAACGTGATCCCGTAGAATTGTCCTTTGTTGATGTACGTGATTCTGTCGTCCTCGCGACGCTGAGACGTACTAATTGGTGACTCGAGGTGGTACTTGAACCCATAGGCGGAGAATCTGCGTACAGACCACGTGTTATTAGAAATACAATCGTTTTTTTTCATCCATGGTTCTTACAACGCTTTGATCGATCGATAATCGCAAAAAAAAAACAGAGAATTATAATTCGATCGCGATCTATGAACGTTTTAATAAACAGATAATTTCTGTTTATCGCGAAATGCCTGCAATCTTCATATATTAAAATACAATTACAGTAACGTCCCTCGTGATCGGCGTGAGATCATTTTTTTGTTAATTTTTTTACT
This sequence comes from Ctenoplectra terminalis, assembly GCA_019453375.1. Lineage (NCBI taxonomy): Eukaryota > Metazoa > Arthropoda > Insecta > Hymenoptera > Apidae > Ctenoplectra > Ctenoplectra terminalis. Next base: position 53,413 of record SMSQ01017324.1, read on the forward strand.
CAGATTCTTGGTAAACAAAGATGTGACGAGTTCACGATTACGTGACACCGAAACAGTCCACCCTTTTATATTTGAATTTCAAGAAGCTACGTTTTAAATCGGTAGAAATCATTAAAAAATAATCGTAGAATCAATCGTAGAACCATTCAAAAATATCTGTTTGCATCTGACAATTATATCCTAGACCGTATTTCATTTTACGCCAACAAATAGTACCCGGCTTCCAGCAGCCAGTTCCTCGCGAGACGGCGCAAGTAACCTAGGCTAACCGCTCTAAATATAGTGCCGCGAATAGCGAAATAAAAGGCTCGATTATCCTTATCCGAGGGAAGCTTTTCCCCAGTGGCGGCCTATCTATCGCTGCAGAACCAGCGAACTTTCCGCTGCCGACCTATTATCTTTATCTTGGGCGACGACACGCGTCGCGGTTTCGTATTCGCCGCGTTTTTTCTGTCGCGCTGGTCACCGATGGAGAACAACCGGGACAGCGCGGTGCGTGTAAGCCGATAACCGAGCCTGGCCCGGGTGAACGGCCTGCAAACCTCTCTGCTCCTGTTCGCCGCACCGACGCCTACCTGGTGTGCCTTATTATAACTTCTGTGTAGGTTACAAGACTGCGTCCTCGTCGGTTCTTGCTGCCAAGAACCCTTACCTTTCTGTTTTCGTTGGCAGAAGGTGGGAATGATTCTTTTAGGGTTTCTTTGGTTTCAGATTTTGGAGGCATTTTAGAATTGTTAGGGTTAGGAGAAATTTTATGCATAATTTTAGTCCAGTTTGTTAGGAATGAATTCTTTTTTTTTTTTTATTATTTGGGGATGATTAAGGATTGTGGACGAGTAGAGAGATTTGAAGGGAAAAATATTTGGAGGATTTATTTGGGATTTAATTTGGAGTTACAAAGCTTGTGTAGGTGATTTTCTTAGCTAAACGTTTCTTTCGATTTTTAAAGTATGCACGAATAATTTACCTAGCTCAATAAATAAAAAGCTTTCGCCGCAAATTTGATTTGTAAAATTTAATTTAACGAGAGGTCGTGGATCGAGAGATGTAAGGTTTAACGAGAGACTTTTAACCTCGTAAAAGGTGCATAATGGTCACTTACATTTTTGGTATCTGGATTTTGTCCGCGTCGTTCTGTCTACCAAAATCGTGCCAAGGTCTCGACCTCGGTGGATTCGGGTTGGGGTTCGGGTTGGTCGCCGCCGAGGACACCAAAGTTCCACGTTGCACCTGTGCCTGCGCGTGGCTTTGCTGCAGTTGCAGTTGCAGCGGTTGATGGTGTATCACCGCGCCACTTTCGAGGACCACGGCGGCTCCTGCCGCTGCTCCACCAGGACACAATTCCGTGTAGTCGAAAGAGGACTGTGACGAACAACAGTGTCTATTAATAATTTTGATTTAATAAAATAATATAATGATCGGATAAGAGTATACCTAGGCTGACCATAGATTTCCTATTCTTCTCGAAGCCAGCATTCAATAATTGCCGGCGTCTAAATAGATGTTGTACATCTGAGAAATCTGTCGTGAAACGCTGACAAGCATTCATAATCATTTCCTCAATTATTAACCCTTAACCGATAGGGTCAAACGTTGCTTGCATAACCAGCAGTATTCGAGTAACAACCAGTCTCTGGTGAACTCTACCTAAGTACACGATCACGCTTACTTTTATGCTGGGTTAACATGTCATTTTCCATCAGTCCATTGACTATACTCTATCTACGTCGATCACTTTCTTAAAAAATTCAACGAAATTCAAGGATATTCTACCAACCCCCTAATATAGAAATCTACACTGGAAGAACCGAAGGTTACAGTATACTTATTTGTACCGAAGAAATGAAAAAGATGCTTAATGCGAGGACGACCTACTTTTATCTACATTTTTAATAGAAAATTACTAGAAGAAGATAAGTCAAACTATCTTCGCATATGAAGTACCACGAGTGAAAAAAGTACCAACTACGTTTCACTTAATATTCCGAATTCGTGTCATCGAATACTTAAAAGGATTCGAGCACTCTTAAGTTCCCAGGAACAAGAAATAATTTCAAACTTTAAACGATACTTGCGCAGAGATTGGTTAAGACAATTTTGAATTTAAAAATAGTTTTCTAAAAATCAGAAAATCTGATTTACTTGCACATTTATACTTTCCACCCATGGTATTCGCACAGAATTCATCAGTTTTAATTTTTTCATTCCACGCAATAAAAATTGGAGGCCGCGAGTAGAATAGGCCATTGCGGTCTCGTAAAATTGAGCAGGGCCGGCCGCACGCGCTCCCACCGGTGGTTTGTTAATAAGCGGTTCGCCGAACGGTTTATTCCCTCGTATATACGTCTTCATGCGAGGGTTCTCCGCGAACGTAGGTAGGAAGGTAACGCGGTTACCGCAGCTCGTTACTCGGCTTGACGAACGGCACCGCGGAAGCCATCCATCGAGCCAAGAACGAACCAGCAACCAAGAAGCAATGAGATCGCGTCTGTCGCGTTTTTTTCTTCTTTTCTTTTTGCTAGAACAACCCCCGCCTCCTTATGCGTTATCTCGTTGAATCAATAACACGCTTATCCTCCATCGATAATTAAGCATAATAATATCTTCCGTTTTTCCTTCGATTGTGTGTGTGTTTCATTCGTTTCTTCAGTTTTCGACTAATTACGCCGGTCAGCGTGTGTGGATCGTATAGTTTCCGGTTTAATTGAATTTATAGCAGATTTACGATAAACTAGATTTTCTTATACAAATTCTATAAATCTATAATACCGTATTTTGGAGAATTTTTCGTGAATTTTTGTAATAGATACGAATAGAGAATTGCCAAGTTTGAATTATATAATAATATTTTTTCAAATACCTTTTTTTAAATATCGTTTCGATTTCTTTGCTATAAATAGGTCTATTTTAACTCGTGGTAGTTCTACTGTTAAATATCGTTCGTCGATCTAATTTCGTTTCCCTCCTTCGTTCGATGGACTCGTACAATTGCGTCGCGAGGCGGAATCGTTTCATGGTTTCATCGAGCGTCCCCACTCTCCTTACGCTCGTTTAGTATTCACCAGTAATGAATTCTTCTGCGCGACACTGGAACACATGTATTGTGCACGTGTTTCCACGTGTTTCCACGTGTTTTTGCGTATCACCGACGATATCTCCGCTCGATTCCCTGGTTCGAGCAGCGGACAAACTTTGGCGCGTTGTTATTAACGCCGCGTTCACCGTGGACAGGCAAACGATATAATGGACTTTTTTGCAGATTTACGTGGCTACTCTGTACGCGTTTTATCATCGAGCAACGGCACGTTCCCTTTTTCTTTTCTTTTCTTTGTTTTATACGCGGTTTCGATCGGTTCGAGAAATGTTCGATTTCTGTTGCGCAACGCGCATTTTTTCATAAGTGGACGCGATTCTTGAGTAAAATTAGGCCAACCACGAAATTATAGGATCGTCTGGAGAGCGGTGAAAAAATTCAAGTAGCTGTTTATAACGTAAAACCACGAGAGACAGAAAAATGGCCAAATTGTCGTATCGATTGTAGCTGTTTGCCTAAATACTCCTAATAATCGGTTCAGGTGTCTCGATCTTTCCACGCGATATTATGCGACGTAAGAGTCTGTTGCATGAAATCGACTTTTTTCGCTTTAGATTTTTTAATTTTTTTTTCTTTGTTTTTTTTAATCGATTCAGCAACTATTTTCAGTCATTCAGTTACTGTCGAACGGTGATCGGAACAGGTTCGATATTATAGCCCCTTATCCGATTTTTCTCCTTCGGTGTATTAAAATGGCGACTTTCGATTACAAAGAATAGACGTGTTACTCGAAGTCACTTTTTCCTGGCTTAAACGTTTCAAGATCGTTATGTTATACTTCGATTTTAACGAACAGGGAGCTGTTTTATTTTATTTATGCGTGTCTTTGTTGGAACCAATCTGTTCCACTCCAGTAGCGATTGCATATATTACCTAAATTACGCTAATAAAGCGACCGAAACACCAAGCTATAAAATATAATCAATATAAAATGAGTAACTCCTTCCTATTTTCTATAAAAATGTGCATTTGCATAAATAGCGTAGTCTACTTATCGAATAAAAAAGAAAATCAACCCCTTCACGTTTCAAACTTTTGCACGTACAGTTTTGGTATTCAATGAATTTTCTGTACAAGTATAAATTTGCAAGTAAGAGGCTTAATCAAAATTTGTTTTTATCATTTAAGAATTTATTCCACAATAATGTATAACACTTTCGTAAACCGGAATATTATATTTTAAAGAAATAGCATTAATAATTGAGGTTGAATACTTCTGCGACGAACTGTATGCATTTACATACATATCGCGACCACGATGTAATTGATTTGAATTTTTAATCATAACGCGAAGTATCTACGTTCACGGTATTCCGTATTCGTCTGGTTTCTGATAGTTTTCGTTTTATCAGCCGCGTGGCTCCGGTATCTCCGCAGCCCGTAGCGAATATTACACGGTACACATGTAGACACGTTGCTTCGTGCAGCGCAACCGGCGTGCAAGCGAAAACCGTCGGAGATTTAATCCGTAATTACAAGCCTCTCAGCGTGCTGTGTCTAATGCAACGTGTTCTCTCCGGTTTGCTAGCTGGCTCGTTTGGTACTATTGCGGAAGTCATCGATCGTCTGCGAGTCTATCCGAAATTACGCTTCGCGGAGCGAGTCGAAACGTATGCACAAGATAAAGGAAACATCAAAAATGGCAAAAAAAAAAGAAATCCAACAAAAAAAAAACAGGAAAAAAAAACAAAAAAGATATCATTGGAAAAAAAAAAAAAGTAAAGAAATAAGATACGAGTTCCTCGAGCGCGTAACACGGTTCGAAATATGAATATTTTAATTACGAACTCGCGAGATAACTGGACGAAACGATCCGCTTTTATTTTCAGCCGCGTGCAAGCAGAGCAGAACGGAACGCGTGTGCTTTCTAATTCGTAATGTCAACCGCAATGCTAATGACTTACTCGCGCGGATAAGCCGCCCGTTGCCCCCGTCCAACGATTAATGTTTCCGGAAGCGACCGATTACGCGTGACAACCGAGAATACGTGGGAGTGATGAATCGCTTATGGCACGGCGCGGACCGGGGCCGGCTTGCTTCGACGGGCGCGAAAATTATGCGCCGAGACCCGCGAGAAACTGGCCCCGGGGCTGGCAATTTGCCTACGATACGGACGATTCGACGCGGTTCGATTCATTGTTTCCGTGCGATTTTCCTGCGGGAATTTGGTATTTTTTTTTCTTCTTCTTCTTCGGAGAACGTTTCACTGTTGAATTTTTATTTCTCATGAAAGAAGATTCACAGAGTTTCAAGCATTCTTGTTTCCATTCTCGGGTATTGCTTTCGAACAAAACGGGTCGAATTTGATATTAATTACTAAATGTTAGTCATTCAAATTAAAAAAATATTTCGGATATATATTTTCATTAGAGGAAATTTAAAAGTGATTATTTACTCTCATTTTTATACACGAAAATAAAAGGTTCGAGATGTATTTTAAACTAGAAAGTATCTTAATTTGGTCAACATTGATCTATGACTAATTCATCGGGATATTGTACTATATTCTCTTTGCTATTGTAAATATAAAAAGAAGTCCATCTGTAGCTGAATTTAGCTTTAATCAATTTTCTTCAGAATTGGATTTATATCGCTTAAAAAAAAAAAGGAAAAAATAAGTGTTAACCAACCTGATGGAGCGCCGTGGGCGGGTGATGATCTTGCCTGGGCGTAACCGCGTCCGCGCCGATGCCAGAGTCGGGGCTGGGAAGATCAACGGTCAGGACTTTGCTGCTACTCGAGGACGAGCGTATCGCGTGTGTCGTCGCGTAAGAGCTTGGCACAACCTCGTACCTCGTGTACGAAGCGGTCGTAGTGGACAACGAGGACGAGCTCGAGGATGCCAAGGGTGGAAGAGCGTCGCCGGTGACGTAGACCGCCGTCGCCTCCTGGTGTAGTCCGCTCGGGTTCCCAGCGTTTGCCGTGCCCGTCGCCGAGGTCGACGTGTACGCCGTGGATTGAAGCCGTGGGCTGCACGAGCTGTAGGGGTCGTAGGGACTGCCGTACTGTTGTACCTGTAATTTCGTACAATAATTATTAGGGGTGTTAGAAAATTATGAGCAGCGTGGAGTTTGGAACGTAGTTCGGATAACTATTGTTTATATATGTAATAGTTCACTGATTTTTTCTGTTATCTGTAATTATTTATTCGAATAATCGAGGTTCATGATATACATTTGTTCATTTCTTAACGGCTTGCATTATTTTTTAAATTTTGAAAGCGGTGATCAGGAAAAGTGTTGCATAAATTTCAAAAGTAATAATTAACAAAAGTTAGGTCATAAATGGAGTTCAACCGGATAGAAGATTCGTGAATAATATTTAGAAACTTTTCGAGATAGTTAATTAGAGGAAAGTTACGTGTTTCCATTAAGTCGATAGGGTTATTATTTCAAACTTCTATAGAAATATGGCACAGCGTGAAGAATTGTTCTCGAGGTCGAGTTGTCTAACATCTTGCATTTTTATTAAGATCGAGTTAGATAGTGTCAAGTATGTTTGTCATGATCGAGCCGGGTAATGACGCTTGTTTGTATCAGAATCGGAGCGAGCAGTGTTTTATGCCTTATATCTAGATCAGAGTAGGTAATGTCGGACATTTTTATTGGTTTTGTTCACGTCGAGTATTTTAATCGTAATGGAGCGTAGTCGGGTTTGATGGAGTCCAAGTTGGATAGTGTCACGTACGTTTATCGGGACAGGTAGTATCGAGCATGTTTGTTAAGATTGGACAGGAATTCTAAAAGTTATTCGAAAGCATTTACCAGCTGCTTGTCGATAATCTCTGTCAGACTTCTGTGGGATAGAGACTCGTTTTCGTACTAGATCCGTATAATTAGAAGAGACTTCTTTGACGGTGTCGAAATGGCAAAATTTTAATATTTCGGTCGATCGCCAGTTATCGATAACGTGTCGTTTAATATTATCATTAAATAGCTGCAAGATCGTTCGACAATTTCTCTTGCTACTCAAATAAAAAATAAAAAAAGTAGAAATTTGATAACTAATATATGGAATTGCTGGTCGGTACAGAACTTTCAAACATCGTGTCGTAAATTGTATATGTCACAATACTTCCACATGTTAATATCTTTCTAGATTTCATTTCTTTCTATACGGAATGATAAAACTGATAACAGATATACCATATTAATTTTAAGAGCCTATTTGAACTATATTATGCGACAGTAAAGATTTAATCAGTTTGCCAACAACAGAATTAATTATTTCCTGTGTATTGCCATCGTTAAAAGAGAATAATAATTTCTCGTAATTAGATACGGTATCAAACATACGCTTCAGTTTTAATTCGAGGACAAAAAAGGATAAATATAAAGAAACATTTCTTTCGAAACCTGAAAAAAAAGAAAAAAAAAAAAAAAAAGAAAGAAATACTTGGTCGCCTCACCTGTAGCTGATGCTGATGATGATGGTACATTCCCGGTGGCGTGGGACTATCCGGTTGCTCCTGTTTGTGCCTTTTGCTGGACTGTTGCGCCCCTCTCGACGAGCTCAAGTCCTCGGGCTCCCTTTTGACTCCGGCGATACCGGCACTCGAGGAACCGTCGTGTCTGAGGGACTGAGGGCTAAGCGGAAGCGGAAGACCACCCTGCAGGTTCTGGCCCGGACTGTGGGACTGCTGGTTGTACTGATGAAGGAAGTGGTGTAGCTCCCCTCCTCCGGCGCCTTCGCCGCCTTCCATGCGATTCGTCGAACCGGAACCAGAGCCAGGCGCCTCCTGCACCAGCAGCTTCTGGCCCATCACACCCCTTCAACAGTCCGTGGAGAATCGACCTTTAACTGCGGCTCCTTTTGTGCCACGACTTTACCGATTCAGGATCGATCGACTGTGCGTTAAGTGCACGTGTCGAATCGGTTCCCGAACGAAATCTTTCGTCTCTCTTTGCACTGGGAGTTTGTAGGGTAACGGGTTATGGGATACTTGGCGTATTATTGAGAATGTAAAGCTAAGTCTTCGTATGAGAGTTTCTTGCGATAGTTAATTGTAATTTAATCAGAATCTTGGGGGTTTCCAAAAAGATTGTCGTCAACGTTCCTGATTTCTCTGTTCCGACTGTATTTCGTTTTCTCTAAAAATTTAGAACTTTTTATAAAAGATATCCAGCTCTGGTATCTCGGGTATCTACCTCTCGTAGCTTCTACCTTGAACTTGTCGACAAATTTCGAGCGACAAGCTCAAAAACCTATTATGCAAATTTTGCTATAAAAAGTCTAATTGTAAGGCAACTTGAGGATCGTTTCCCTAGTCGATAACATTGAACGAAAATAACTTTGTTACGATGTAAACGATACTGGACACCGTTTCATTTAACGTCTTCATCGATAGTTTAATCGTAACCAATTTTTGATTCTCGAAAAGATGGATTTTAGCGTTTCGCGGAGACGATAATAACAGGCTTTCTGTGAGACTGGTCGATCGTTTCTTTTCTCTCTTTTTTCCTTGTTAAACTGATTGCGTTTCAAACTATAGCTGAATCCATGCTCCGTGGGAAGTTATAGCAATGTTAATACGGTATTTGCTAACGAGCAGAGCGATTTATTGTACGCCGCAGCGTTTTATGATGAAGCCAGAATGGAACGATCGACAACGCGATGTCCGCGGTACATTTGTCATCTACTCGAGCCTCAGTGACGATATTATCGGGCCTCGCGTAACGCTCGTGTGTATACATAAAGTATAATTAATTCATAGATTTTCAAGGTCCGTCACGGCGAATAAATGCGTAATATGTCTCATCAATAACGTCTATGGCGTGGCTGTTTCGCAAGAGTGGCTTTTCTCGATAAAAATCAGATAAAGACAGTGGTGGATAAATATCAATGGTCTCCAATCATTACTAAATATAAACGATAAGCACCGGTGTGTTCCTTTCTATCGTCTGTTAATTACATATGCGTTTATAACTTCATACAAGCATTCGATGCAGTCGTTTCGTTGTTCCCAAGACAATTAATAAAAATCCATCGAAGCTACAATCTGTCCGAACTCGTCCGACGATTTCATCGGATCCATAGATCGGCGAACGCGTTCAACAATCCGTGGAATATTCCACGTCACGCGACAATCGTATAATTACCATAAATATCGAGAATCAGAATTTTACATGAGAAAGCTACTGACCATAAATAACGAATTACAAGTAAAACTCTTCCTGATTTCTCCGTTCGACAACGTTTTCGTATCCAGAAGCCTGGGGTCTGGGAACGTCGAGAGTGTAGCCTTTTGCACGACGACAGAGCGGATCGCGTCGCATCTGCCTGAACGACGGCAATAAAATTTTCTGGGCGCGGAAACGCGATTCGCCGAACGGTCGTACGGAGAAGAATCGAGAGGATCGCGGGCCGGCATTATGCGAAGTAGTTAACATGTTATATTTAGCATGATAATACGTATCCACAATACGGGGGACCCTTATAAACTGCCAACGCTCTCGGTGCATACGAGAGCCTCTCTCTTTCTTTCTTTCTCTCTTTGCTCGTGCATTCTTTTTTTCCTTCCCTTTTCTTCCCTTTTCTTCTCTTCCCTGCTCTCGTCCTTGCCGCCGTGTCGTGGCAACCTCCGCCAGGTTCACCGGTCTCTGGCCTCCATTTTCCCTCTCCGTCCATTTAACCAAAGACAAGCCGCGTGTCTCTTTCGTTCTCTTTCTGCACGCTGAACATCGCCACTGTGGTACCTACCCTACGGTCAGATGCTCCCGTACAATGGCTCTTTTTTTACACTTGATACCTGATCTCACTCGTCTAACCCTCTCTCTGCTCCTTTCCTTCGCCTCTCTTTTTCCCCTGCCATGAGTTCTGGCTCCGTCTACTCTTCGCTCGAGGCCAGATAGAGAAGAGAGATTCTTCGCTGTACGAGGAAAAAGGGTGACAACGGAGACAAGAGAGGGAGAGAGAAATATATAGAAAAATAGAAAAGAAGGGTGGGGAGTACGCGACACGTCGTCGCCCTCGGCACACTTGTGCCTGAAGAGGTGCGGATAGAAGCGATGGAAAAACGACCGGTGAACCCAGAGGAGGACGCGCTCTCTGTTGTCCTTTCCGCGCCGGAAAGCTCCGACTGTCTCATAACCTGAGGCAACGCCGGCACGGCCTCATGAATTCGGCTTACGTGAAATGGATCCTGGCCGGAGTCGTTGCGTCGAGACGCGCATTCGTTCCGCGCCTCGCACTCTTAATGCCGCCGTGCGGTAATGCGATGCTAATCCATGATGTAGGACCAGAGAGATTCATGGAGATCGCGAATGCGCCTTGGGGAATATGTGTGTACCGACTTCGAGCTTGTCTGCTGAATTCTAATTCTGTTTGAATATTTTGGGTAGATGCAGCGGATGTAGAGGGGTGGTTTCCGAGAGTGGATCGATGCGGGGTGCTTCTTTCGGGATGAATTGTTGACGTGTTAATCCTTGCTAGCCAAGAGCGATGATGGATACGTTGAGAAAATTTTATTTTCGTTTTAATCGACACGTTTCATTGAATTAATATCTTCTGGTAATAATTATTCTGAACGATGTTTGAAAATTCTTCGGTTTAAAAAAAGAAAATTTTAACGCATCGGTAATTTGTATACCTTTCGCTTTTTATGTCTGATAAAGCTTAAGATAATTCACAAGAGGACATTACAATTTCCTCCTTTCCATTTCAATAATTTATAAAGTTGTCGTTAAATATCTTTACGACTGAAATCAAGGACTAGTAGAGACGACCCGTTGTAACGTAACCGATAATTATATCGTGTTAATTCCTATTAGCGAATTAAAAATTCCCTTTCAATAATTTTGTTCTATCAGAGCTCCAATTACATTGAATACGATCTTTTTTAAACAATTCATGAATCAAGCTACGTTTTATACTCAAATTTTGAAGTAGTACAGGATCCTTCGGTTCCTTCGGGAACAAGACGCAAATCATCGAGCGGAATCGAGTCAAGAAGAAATCGACGCCACGGCACAGTTTAATCACCTCCTATGCGGTAATTCTCAAGCCGGTTTCCACGAATTCATGAATTCGCGGCTGTTTCCCCGTAGACGGACGAGCAAATTATTCCACGTAACGTTACACGACCGCGCCGTTTTTGCCGCGTCGCCACGCAACCTGCGTACCGTTTGCGTTCGTACGCGCAAAAGAGGCAATTACGCGCTTACGGTGCAGCATTATCGACGACAAGACAGACGTACCATGCGTGCTTCGAGGTCGTCGGGTCGTTGGAGGGTCACCGTCTGCTCACGGACTCGTGTAAGCGTGTACAAGAGTGTATACGCTCGTCATTCGCGGGAAAAACGGGATATTAGGCACGCGGTTCGGAGAAATCGACGTGGAAACATTAATTGGAAACTAAAGATTTTAAAAGCTTAAACGGAAAATTCTTTGGAGGATGAATTAGAAAATAGGAAAGTACAGTTTTCGTTGGAGGTTCGATTTAATTAAAATAATTAACGATTGAGATTTTAAGTTCTTGGACATAGCCTTCGTATTGTTTCTCTAAATCATCTAACCTTTTAGTAAAGTGGAGAAACCCTATTCGATACTCGTTCAGTTCGATATTTTCTTACGAATAAAATTTTATTTATGCCGTTTGCACTAGCTTACCTATCAAAAAGATTTCAATCATTTTCCCTGCGAAAAAATAAAAGAATTTAATGTTTAAGTAGAAAACAATGGAGCGCGTCTATTCAAAGACTCCCAATCTTCCTCCCAAAGCTTCCATCTTTTTCAAACAACCCTTTCTAATCAACCAAACACTCCAACCCACTCATCAACACCTGAAATCTAAAATAAAATTCAAAGATCCCCCGAAAGGCGTGTCTACACACCCCTGTAACAATAATATAACCTGCAGACCGCTCGGTTCTTCCCACAAAGGTCAGACCGTATCATACACACGTGTGCGTGGTCTGAGCGAGCTTGCGGTACCAGGCAAGGCCCGGTTCGGAACCGGAATCGACGTTCCTCAAACCGGAAATCAGGCGTATCGGAAGAGTGTGCGTGCACAAGACCTGCCGCGCTCGAACTCGAAAGACAGGTCTCGCGAGTGCGTGGCGTTGTACCGGCTGCTCGGTCAGGTCACTCGTTTTGATTATTATTGTCAAAACCGGCTGGTTATTGTTTCTTTTCTTTTCTTTTTTTTCTTTTTTTGTTCTTCTTTTTTTTTTTTTGTTTTCTTCCGCCGCTTTTTCCAACGTGACGCGATCAACGAGACGCGGCTGACTTTTTACCTTGGCGAGCACGCACGCACGTCACCTGTGCGCGCAGCACGCGTCACGCGTTTATGTGGTATGCATATGTACTCGAGTTTTTCGACGTTCCGCCGGCGAATTTAAATGCGGACGGCGTGGACGAGGCCTGGCTTCTGCCACTTCTCTCGTCGCGCCTCTTCCAGCTTCCCTTCGACGTGCACGCCCTTCCTCGAACGTGAATTGTCTTGTTCCCGGAAGAGCTTGGAAGTATGGGGAAGCTTGGTATGGTGAACACGCGGCGGTAAGATGTTTTGAGATCTTCATCTTCGTTGAAGAAGATTGCTTTCCTTTTTTGGACCGTATGAAGGGATGATCACGGAACACTAATTGTTTCTGGTAATTATTTCTGGATCTTAGATAGTGTAAGGCAAGTTGGGGAGTAATGCCCACTTTTTAAAATAGATCGGTACATTATAAATTTAATTAATCATCTTACTTGGAGTCATCCTAATCGGGGTGGGTTTGATTTTTAATTAATTTAAAATAAAATAGGAGCTTCAAAATATTTTTCCAAATGTAAGAAGGAAAAATAAGTAGAATTATAGGCTGTATTTTATTAAAGGAGAATTATACTGTTCCTCGAAGACGAAGCTTCGAGTAGTTTTCAGAAAATTCGGTATGTCGCACACGTGTCGCTTGTCCTTTCGAGGATCTTGATTTTGATGCGAATCTTTCTCTTGTAATGTTCCTTGGACGTTAATGGCACGCTTCTGATCTATCTCCATAATATCAAAATATAGGATAAACGTTCCATCGTGTAGATTCCTAGAAGCATCGCTTCGTTCTTGGAAGACGATGAAGTTTGATATGTCGGGCATGCCTAGCTTTCGTAGATCGTGATCTTGATGCGTGACTTTTGTTGCGTCTTCCTTTTTTGGGTCCTAAATGCTCGTGGATGGTAACGATCGAACGACGATACGTTTCAATATACTTCGTATTCTCTGTTTCAAATTCCCATCATCTACTTCGCGCCTTTTACCTCGGCAAATCCATTATCGCCAGGATTATAAAGCGTCGAGCTCACGTTTTTAGGTCCTTGGTCGCAAAAATCCGGCGTACAACCGCGAAAACTCGTCTCGGTCTAGCAACGCTGGTTCCGGGGAACCGGCTACAAAGATCGCGGGGTCAAAAGCACACTTGACACGTCGTCGAGGCTGTCGCGATCTCGTAGAATCGTGTAACACTATGTGGACGCGTTTTCGCAGGGGTTGTCGTCTCGCGATTGTCCGCAAGAACCGGACTTTCCGTTGCGAAACAGGAAGACCGTCGAGCTCGAAAATGGGCCTGAGAAACCGGAATAATTCCTCCGGTTGTCGTTTTACGAGAGAAAATTAATGAGTACCGAAACAACAAGTTACATATCCCTGATTGCTTCGAATTAGAAATTCTGCTCTGGATTCCGTGAAATTATACCCGGTAACATTCAACGGTAAATTATATTACAAAAATCATCAACGTCGTTGATCAAACGAAGCATCTACCCATTGTTTCTCTCTTCAACCGAAAGAATATTCACCCCTATCGAGCATAGTTCAACGAAACCCTCTTATCTCATCGATCTCACGCCTCATCGCAACGGCCATCCTCTTATCCACGAGGTCTTCTTCGTCGAGCTCCTCCCGCGATTACACCGGTCGCCGGTGCAATTCCCCTAGGACCCATAAAACCCAACCTAGTCCGGTTTCTAGCGCTCAGAAGCCGCTGCTTGTAGAAAAACGCGATGGATCGAGCTACGAAGGGAAAGAGAGGTAAAAACTAGCGCGGGTGTGCGCCGCCGTCAGAAGAAGGAGGAAACGTTTACGGCGTTTTGTGATCATAAATTCAAATAAAGGGGAACGCGCTCGCGTTACGTGTCGGGCATAAAGCACCGGTAGACAGCGAAAACGGGCCATGCCACTCGTCCCGCGGCCGATTCTGGTTCCCCGGGCCCGTTTCGTTTTACGACGTGACACGAGGCCCTCGTCAAGTGGGTCAGAGGCCAGCCTTGTAGTAGGCACGCCAGGTTCCTCGTAGTCGACAGATCTCCGCGTAACGATAACCGGCCAACGAGACGCGTAATAAGGAGTTAAGACCGCGATACACGACTTTCGTCAGGTTCCGTGGAAGGGACAACATAGTACGCCCCGGGTTCCGTCGTGTTTCTAGTTTTTTACTATCTTTTTTTTTAGCATTCTTCTGGGGTTCTAGGTTTTCTCTTGTTAGGTTTTATTTCTTTTCTTTTTTTTTTTATGGGAAGGATTTGGAATTTTTGAGCTTCGGGGATCGGTTTCTTAATTTTCTTCAATCCTGCTATGGTCTTTAAAATTTACTCCATTTAATTATCGTAGGTTTTCTTTATATTTGGAGATTTTTTCTTTCGAGATACTTTTTATATCTATTTTTACCAAAGAAATTAAAATAGATATTTAAAAAAAACATATACAGGTATTTCGACCATTTTGGTAGTTCTGGTATTAAGCTTTCCTTTCTTAAGTATTCCTTTTATTTCTCTGAAAATTTCATTAACCGCTATTCGTGACTTCCAAATTAACGAAGTTAATTGTCCGTTCCGGTTCTCGCGACCTGTCGTCGCCGAATCGGTAACGATTCGAAAAAGCCCGTGCCACGAGGATCACGACTTTCAAAGATGACGCACGGAACGTCACCGCGTAATAACCACCTTCCCAGATGATTCATGCTCTACTGAAAATAGACGCGCCGTTACATGTGTACACATGAGCATCGTGTACAAAGGCTTCGCTTTTTATAAGATTCCCGCGTAACGATAACCGAGCGGCGCAATAAAAAGTGACACCGCGGTCAGTCATTGCGAACCTCGCCGACTGTCTTTGTCAAAAGTCGACCTTTTAATGGCTCTTATAACGTGACCGTGCCGCTGTTTCTTTCACACGGCGACGGGATAATAAAGCAGGTTTCGTTTTAACGCGTTCGTGATGCACGTTTTAAACGCGCTTCTTCTGTTCTTGAAGATTACGAAACACGTGTGGCGAAATTTTTTTTAATTAGCCAAGAGAAAATATTAAGGGGATTAGTTTCTTCCATCATTTTTTATGAGAACAGTACAGACTTGTTCATTTTTGTCTAAATTAAAAATTGAGATACCGAAATATTTCAGGTATTCAATTTATACTAATAAAGGAACAGACTTTCATATTTTTGCCAATCGCTGATTCGCTGTTAGTATGTTCGGAATTTAAGGGTTAAAGAAGGGTGAATTCAACCTAATAGATTGATAAGTCACCGCGCAAGAAATATAAAGTAGTTCAATGAAAATTCACTGCAATAGAGATAAGATCTCTCGAGAAATTTTCAAACAAAAGATCGTTGTAGAAATTTTCTACCACCATAAGTTTATCCATTGATAACTCTAAATAACACCAATTTTCCACGATTCGAGGAAGAAGCGCCCAACAATCACGTTTCCATTCAACGATGAGAAGAAAACAAAGTTGCTATCAATATGCTGCTTCTATTATACTCGGTTACTGAATTCGAGGAACAAGATGGAGAAGGGAACAGGTTCTCGAAAGCGATGGATTGATCAATTCGAACGGATACAACGTTATTATCGCGAACGACAGGAAACGCAAGCGCGGCGAAATGAAATCCACCGCGAGCGAACGATCGGTTCGAATTCCATTTCTCAACGCGTAATGCATCCCCTGTTACTATGTAAGTCGTAGATGTAATGATACGCTATCGCGTGTCGAGGAGAAAGAACCGACAAAAACTCCGCGACAACCGGACGGATTGCGAGAAATGATTAAATTGTGTCGCCGAACGTGGCAACAATATCGGCGCCGATACTTCAGTTTCTAATCCTTGGAAACATGAACTTTTCACCGTTAAAATTGTGCAATACGCGCCGGAGGGAACGGATTCGTGTATATTCGGTGGATGAGTTACGTCAGGTGCACTTTGGGTCAGCGTTGCAGGCAAATAAAAGGAAAGTTTGATGAATTAATCGTATATCTTTACGTAAAATCAGTGGCTAGGTCTTGTGTTTGCTTTGAAGGTTACCTGACGTGAGTTATTTAAGTCTTTGAAATGAAACATTGGTAGAATAAATTGTCGACTACCGGCAAACTTCTCGTTATACTCGATTTTACTTCAAATTCTTCGACCCGCGATCTATCATTAATACACTCTTCTATTTAAGATATATAGTACGCTACAGGCAAGTCGGAATACGGTTTTGTTTTTATCTTCTTGCAACCTTCTTAATTTATATAATTTCAGGAAAAATCTTGCTCACCGTGAGTTGATTACGAATTACGTATTTATATAACTGTGAGTATCTTGATAAAACGTGTGTAACCGTCGAAGGCTCTGTACAGAATGTCCGGTTCCTGTGTCGTAGTCGCAAAAATAAGCAGTCTCTCTGATCCACAACATGGTACCTAAAATGGTTAATTTATAACACCCTTAAGTGTCTGCATCCTTTGCTTCCTGAGTCTTATGATGGTGAAAGCTGAGCAATCTTGTTCAGAAGCTAACAACCGTGTTCACAAAACAAAGTCAACCAAATTGACTTAAAACTTCTCGTTGCGATCAAGAAAAAAAATTTTTCTCCTATTTTTCTCTTCAACCTTTCACGCGATATCATCACGTTTCATCATCTTCCATCATCCACGAACCAAGAAAACTCATTCAGGATGCCGGAACACGTCCTGGACATCGCAGGACGCTTCAATTGCTCGCGATCTAACAGGGAATCCGCTCATTTCCTTCGTTCCGGTGTTCGGGGGTCGCGTATCGCGGTTGTCACTTACGGGCACGGGCGTTTAGATTAAAACGGCGATCTCCATGGACCGGCTTTACGACGGCGGCTTGCTGTGAAATCGTACGCCGACGCTGCAACCCCCTGGCGCGCCATAAGTGACTCGAGCGTAACAGCCCTCCCCGTTCGACATTATCTTGCAAGAAGCTCTCGGGATCGCGACGAGCTTCTGCTGGCTGGCAAAACTTTCCGTCGCTTAATGGGACCGTCCCGTGTCCGAGATAATAATAATTTCGCGTCGTTACGGGTAACGCGCTTCACGCCTCCTTCTGCGAGCCTCCTCGCGCGATACCGCCCGAGATGGGCATTGTTGATGAGTCCATTCGGTCGTTGGACACGGCTACTTTGGGTAGAACAGAAGTATTCCGGTCGTATTGCCTTGTGGTATTTGGTGGATTATGGTTGTTGCTAATGCTAACAGTGTCGAGGGTGAATTTTTTTTGGTTCTCTTTTTTATTAGTCTCGTGGTTTATAATTTGAAGTAATTATTGAATATACTGGACTGTACTGCAAAAAATATTTTATCAAATTTATAGCGTTATATTTAAATTTTTTCAAGTTTGATCCTAACGATACAATAGATTTTTTCTTTTTTATCTGATTTATATTTTCTTTTACTACGCTTATAATTTAATAATCAATTTTGTCGAGTGCTCTACTCGTGAAAATTCGTAGAATCGTAGAGAGTTATATTGTACGGTAGGACTGGGAATTTGTATGCTTATTTTAAGAAATAGAAGGAGAACAAAGTCGAATAACTTTTTTTTGCTCCACATAATTTCAAGACTTAATAGAAGAACATTCTTCGTGCAAGAGATCAGCGCAGATCGTGTGCACGTAACGGGCAAGAATAAAACACGCAGAAACGTGTCTAAAATACTAGATCTCGAGCCGTACAGCTGCGTCGAAGTCTCTAAGCGTCGTAAATTCCGCGGCGTTATCACGGTGTCCGTACGAAAATGTTCCGAGGCTGACTTTCACATTTCAGCCACGCCAATTCCGAGCCTCGATCGTCGTCGTATCAACCCAGAAAATTTATTGTTTCGCTGAAATCGAGTCCTGTCTCTCGCAAACTTAGCCGCCCTTCCTATCGCGCCTAACCTAAAAATAATCATCGCACTTTTAAGCTCCAAGCCTGCATTCGAATTATCCATTCGATGCATCTGTAATCTCGCGCGAAACTTTTCTAAGAAATTTATGAATCACAATTTTCATAGACGCGCTCTCAAGCCCGATGACATTTTTAAACATTTTGAAATGGTAGAAGATGCTCAATTAATAACAAAACCCATAAGTTCAAACTACGTTGCACTTTATTAGCCGCGTCTTCGGGATTGCGCAACCACACGGAACCCTCGACTGTCGTTAGCACTGTCGTGAAATGCTTTACAAATTTTGCAGAGGTCTAAGGAGACCCATAGAATACGTGAATTTATCGTGATCCTTGGTTCTCTCGAAGACACCGCGCGCAGGAGATCCGCGAGAATCGAATATAATTACGACCCCCTATGAACGTAACTTTCGTTTCGTTTGGTTAATGCTAAAGTAAAGGATTAAGGAACTTTTTAGAAAGAAGGAAATTGCGGTGCAGGTGGCGAAGAGTGGCAATGAATAACACTTAGCGATAGTAGAGTCGCATACAGGAGTGAATATAAAAACGATAAAAATTGGAGTCTTTCGGTCTTTTTAAATATTTCTATTATTTCCTAACTTTTCTGACGATGAGTTTTTATTCTCCGATCCTTTATCATCTACTTCTTCCAAGAACAAATTTTTTACTACAAGAAAAAGGAAAAAAAATATCGAAGTTATTTATCGCAGATAATTGTATGTAAATTATACAATCATCTTTAAGTTAATATTCCAATATTTTCCCATTTCCTTTTAACCGCTCTCCGTTCCATCTCCGACATTACACAAATTCCAATCCAATCTTCTTAAACAACCACAAGAATTCCTCGGCAAAGGGAGCCTTTGTACCCCATAGGTCAGAACTAGACAATTTAAAGATGCTCAAGTACCCAAGAAATCTTAAGAAACCTTCGAAGGTATTATATCCAGCGCTGTTTGAGAGAACGAACGCGAAGACGATTTTCTTCAGCGTTAGGTATCGCATGTTAATAGCCAGGATATACGCTCGAACCGCGAGCACAAGGTCTGGGTTAGGCATATACCGTTGTTAGAGTCTCACAGAAAGTTCCTGGCTCGCGAATATAAACGCTTCACCGTTAAAATCGTACGTCATCGCGGGGACACGTCGGGAAAAACGCCTGGGCAGGATTCTTTCGCTACCGTAAGACAAATCGTCCAGCTGTCGCCGGAATTTTCTTCAATCCAACGAGAGAAAGTCGGTCCGATTGCGATTAATTAAGTTTCTTTCAACGACCGTTCGTTTTTCTTCGTACTCCTGACGATTCCACGGGCTTTCTAACTCGAAACTCTTCATCGTTCTTAATTGCGGCTGAAGAAACGCCATTTTTCAAGCTTCTACCTTTCGAGGTTGTGAGAACTTGGCTATTCGTCGAATCGAGTCTTTGGTTCATTGTTCTCTTTACGAAATCTCGTTCTTACTATTGGATTTTAGAATTCTTTTCATTTTAAGGGTTGTTTGGAATAAAAAAAGAAAAAAAAAAGAAAGATCCTCAAAGTTTCACTTCGTCATTACCATCAGTTCTTTGCCAAAATTATTTCCCAGGATAAAATATTAAAAAAAAAAAACGAAAAAAAGAAACAAGAAAAAAAAAGATTTTAAAACGAATTCTTGCAAGAGTTACCAAGTGCATCGAAGCGAAAACGACTCCCATCGGCGTCTCCCTTGAAGCATCCCTCATCTACCGACCACTGGCAACACAATGAAATTGGATTAAGCCGCCGCTGCCAAGTCTCGCGCGTCCTTCTCCCTTTCCCGTGCAATTTTAACGATCCACCGGCGTACAAATTGTCGAGATGCTATCTGAGCGCGGTCCCCGCGGGAGCCATTGAGAGAGAGACAGAAACGAGGCTGGTGGAAGCTGGCGTGCAGATAGCGGACCAGATAGAATCGGTGCAACGAGAACAGTGTCACCTGGTGGGACAAGGATGTCGGTGAAGATGCGAGGGAAGATTAGGGCGGCATCTCCCCACGGGGAGGTAACACGGAGAGACTCACTGACTGATCTCGATGCCACTGTTGCCTCCTCTCGCGGCCTTCTTTCGTCTCGTCTCGTTGCATTCGTCGCCTATGGCCAGACGCCGCGCCCTACTCGATCCGTACGTTAAGGATTCTCAACAGTAAATTACAAAATATGCTAAGCGGCCGATATAAATCAAAAGTTTGGCAAGGGTTGCCCGAGCAGCGAAGGGATGAAGTGGTGCACACGAGGAAACGGCGGGGTCTTCTTACCCGTCTACCGATTCCATGGGGGTAGGGGCGCTCTCGATCGGCTCTGCTACAATCCAGACCCAAAATAAGAGAGGAGGGAGCCAGAGAGACGCTCTCTCATGGGAAGAGACTGGAGTTTGCAAACGGAGCAAATGGACCGGAAGGTCTCGTTGAGCATCGATATAAATATAGGCTGCAGGGTTTTTCTGTTCAGAGAACGAGGAACCCGTATCGGTTATGAAATTCGAATTAGCGTTCTCTATACGAGAATAGAGTTGTTTGACTTACGCGAAACTTGGTAAAATCCTTCTCAGGTCCACGGAGTAAACGGTACTTTCAAGTGAGGAATGTTTTCAGTAATTAATTAAAGATGTTACTCCGACCGTTCATTGATATAACTGTGAAAGGTACGAATAAACGGGAAATTTATTGACCGGTTAGGCTTGATAAATTTGAGGTTCGATTTGGCTGTTTCTTTAATCGTGGAATATCAGCTAAAAACAGAACCAGTCTTTCTGGTAACATTTTTTGTTGAAGTCGAAACAGGTCGAGAGTCTATTTTTTTTGTCTGTTATGATAATCAAACGTATGCGGATATATTCTTTATCGTAGAATTCGTTTTCGTATTTTTAAGTGGGGAAAAGAGATGCAGTTTAAACAATACTCATATCAGAGAAAGGAGACGAGAGTACCATTGTTTGTATGGAAAAGAAACTAATGTTATCACCGTCTTTTAATTATATTAATATTTTTTTAAACGTGACTTGCAAAGTATCAATTAATTTAGTAAATTTTCGATATTTAAAGTCCGTTTTGCTCAAAATAAAGTTCAGCCTGTGGCTTCCTACGAGCATTCAATTTTCAAGTATACCGACCAATATCGTGTCCAGGCGTCATAAATTCGCGTAATAGCGCAATAAACCTTCAGAATAAATTCATTTCTCTTACGGAGAAAATCTATCTACCGGCACGTCGACAGAAACGTCGTCGTCTGTCATTAATCTCGATTCCTAACATAAATGCAAGAGTAAACGAAAATAAAATCCTTCGAGCCATCGAACGAAACGAAGAAGAATAAAAGAGGTCTCCTCGATTCACGACGATTTACATTTCCACCAGAGAATTCTCGAGGTGTCCCAAGCGTGCAATTGTTCCACATAGTCCGTAGTCGCGATAAATTACGTTACCCACAAGCACTCAATTATGCTCGCGAGACTATTAATCGAGATACGGGGAAACGTGGATGTTAATAAAGCGTCGTGCCGCGCTGAAAGTGTTTTCAACGACGTTTACACGCCGGCTATCTGGCGATCTACGCTAATCGAGTTCTCTCCCGATGTACCAAGTCGTCACGCACGCGTTCGCGGATCCACCAACCCTTTGACCCCCGCTTTACACGGTCTAGAAACGTATTACTATGTTCAGAGAGTGTTTATGGTTATATTTCGATAGCATGTTGAGGTAGACTGAATATTTAAGGCTGTACAATGATAGCGATAAATTGAGGTTTGTGATGGATACTTAATATATTAATTAGAATTATATGTGGATACATGGTTAACTTTTTATAATCCAATTTTTGGTTGCTTATTAGAAAAGAATTACAAAAATTATAATTCATATAAATAGACTGTTTAGTACCAATACGATGATATAATAATTAAATTTCCTAATACAGTGATAACTAAATGAAATAAAGTTAAAAAAATATAGCGTTATAGAGGATTAAGACATGGTAGATATTTAGTACGATGGTATTAATGTAATAAAAAATGTACATGACTTTTTCGCAACGAATGACTCTACAAACTTTGCACGAACAACGACCACGATCGTTGGGAACACAAAACAAAAACCTTAAAGTACGGATGCTCGATTGCGAACAGTGTAACAGGACTCCAAAAATGATGACAAACGACGTGCAGAAAAAACGCGGGGCAAAAATACTTCGTCAATTTAATCGCAAGAGACACGAATGCCGAACATCCATCCTCAAGAGACATTTCGATCAACGTCGGTCATCTGGCTCTTGGTAAAAAGCATCGCGACGAAGAGGTCGCGGAATAATTCACAAAAACGCGTCTTAAGGAAGCAAAAAAGGTTCGACAAAGTTTCTCGACCACCAAGGGAGGTCTCTTTCGTCCATGGCGAGGAGAAAGATCGCGGAGGAAGGAAGAAAGATGGACGCCGCTATGGAGATTTCTATACGCGTTATTCAATCGCGGCAACCGCGCGCATACAATCTTTCCACGCGCGTGAATCACGGGAAGGCGTTGCGGGATAACTGTGGAAAGCGGTGATTTTTATCTTGGCTGGCTTAAGACGCAAATACTAATATGCCATAGGTTCAACGCCGAGGCACAACGCGTCATTCTGCATTAGCAATGCAATCGCGAGATTCCGATGGCCGTCGCTATGATTGAGCGAATGCGTTTCTATATTTTTTTTTTCTCTCATTCGAAGGCAAACTTTGCGTTCTGCGATTGTATATTAAATGTGAGAAGAGTCTCAAGATATTTAGACCCTTTTTGCGTAGAATGCTCGGATTCGCTAGTGTTTTCTACATACGCCCTTCAAATCTTGTTATCGTATAATTATAAAATCGAAGGATCATAGAGGGAAACTGTAAGTGCAAAGAGCTAACGAATTCTTTTCGTTCACGACTCGAAGATATTTCACCCTTACGAAGCGGTTAATTAACCTCTTTCAAGACTAGGCTTCTAATTACTCAACAAATATTCTCCTCACGCTACCAATTAATTCTCCAAGATAAAAAGTGATTGAACACAAATGTAATCAATAAACTCAGACTCACGTGGACCAAAGTTCATGAGTGGGTGGCAACTTGACGTCCGCAGCGTTCTTGTCCGGGAGCTTGTAGTACTCGTAGACGTAAGAAGCTGCCGGATCGTCGCCATGGCTCGTGACGGCTGAGACCTGGTGCTGTTGTTGGAGATTCAGCATCGCCGCGGTCGCTACTGAGAGCGGGTGCTCGCAGTAGGGCCGCCAGTCGCTCTCCATACCCTGCACCTGCACCTGCACGGCAGCAACCCTCTTGTGAACTTCTTGATCGGCGCCCTCGGCGCCGCTCTGCAGGGACTGCGCCGCCTGCGCCGCCGCCTCCTCCGCTCCCAACTCTTCCTCTTCCTCTGTATCACGCTGGCTGGCCACGTAACTCGGTTGCTGTTGCTGCTGAGAATTCTCGTCGTTGACCACACCGCCGCTCGTGTCCTCTTCGCCGCGACTTCGTCGTCTGTAAATTGAAAAGTTATCATTTTTAGAGGACTGGATGACAAGAATAAACTTGGAAAATTTGAGAAACGTGTTGGTTGTATATACGCATAAATTTTTAGGTAAAAAAGAAGTTAAAGTTTTTGATGAAAAAGTACCTACTATCTGAAGGTTAAGCAGACTTATTTATATCGAAGGAATTAAAATGATAGGTTTTTGAAAATTCCTCAAGAATATATAGAATTTCTAATGAGAAACTACGAACCGGTCATGTAGGCTTTGGTGGTTCTAGAGTTAAATAAACTGAGCTTGAATTACGAAAAAAAAACCAGGAAAGTATGAAACAAATAAAATTGCGAGAATAGAGGAGTAAATTCGATTTAAAAATTTACAAACATCGCAATCAACTTGTCTTCGTTTAAACAAAACTTTATCTTGCCTTCGAGATCAACATTTTTCAGCATCCACACGGATACCCTCTTCTCGAACAAGTCTGACTAAACATTTCCGCGTGTCTAGCTCTAAGAAACGGCTGATAGAGTAGACAGTAGCCGAGGAGCACGTTTATTCCACGAGAAGACTCGACAACGCGATCCTCCGCGGATTTCCTGGAAGGTCGGCTAGCGATGAATTTGCCAGGGAATAAACTGTTAGAAACGAGCGGCGGCCTCGCGGCGATAAATTACCGCGGGTCCGTCGAATTTATCAATTAACGATAATCGCGGCGTGTTAAGCCCCGCTGATGATTCCTCAATTTAGCAATGACCACCGGGACACCGTGTCCCCTTGCGCCACACACGATCGCCGCCGCCATTATTTATCGTCCTCCGCGTCGCGATATCTAATCGCCTCTTAGGTGGTTGCGTTCGCGCAAGCTCGACCAACCGGCTGGGTATTTGTCACCAATGGTCGTTGGTTTCCGGCCAACTTATTGCCTTCCGGCTGCGTCGTGACAAACGAACTAACTTGCACCGCAAAAATGTCGGACGAATTGAAAAAATTCGCCGAAGGGTAGTGTCGCGTTAGTGTTTTAACTCTGCTACGTTCTTGAATCGTTCGTTGATTTCGTGAAAATGCTTTTCACTTTTAAGAAATACAACGCTACAATTTAAAATTGAAGTAAGAAGTTATGTACAGCAAAACTTGTCCAAATCACAGAAGAGCAGAACGATACATATGATAACCAAAAATATAAACCGAAACGTGGATGCATTTATGTTCCCGTTTCGAAATGAAAAAAGAAAAAAAATAAGCAGATGCCTTCGACTCGAGACTCTGCGGAGGAAGGATCGAGAAATCATGGAGAAGGGTGAGAAGTAGGGGGGTCAGGGTACATATATACACGCACGAAGATTAATTATTATAAACCCCTGCCTTTTGCCTACAGTCATCAATTTATACTCCTCTCTGGCGCGCGGATCCCAATTCCAATCCCAATCCCGATGCCGTGAGTCGCGCACAGAATAAAGGCTCATCCTCTCTAATTTATGCATGTCGAATCAATCTCTCTCTTCCCCTTTTTCTCCCCTTCCGCGTCTCGGTTTCCTTTTCTTCCTCTCGTTTCCTCCGCCTCGATCTTTTCTCCTTTCTCCGTTCGCTGTCTCTCGGTCGCGTTCGATTGCTCCTGTTCCAGCACCTGGGACACCAGGTCGACCCTCGCGAGGACCAGCCACCCCGATAATGAGGGGCCGCGTTATCCTGTGCAAATATTTTCCTCGACGGGTGTTTGCACAGGCGTAGCAAGGATCGAGTTCAGATACGCGAGAATCGACGGGTTGGATCGAGGCTGAATTAATGCCTACCAGTCGGGGTAATGAGTTCATTCGTGATCATCAAGGTGAAGATTTACCCGTTGGGGATGAGCAAACAGAATTTTGTTGAGTGTCCTTCGATTTTTGGCGGAGGGTCTGCGGTTCTTGGGAAAGAAAGGGTAGTTTTGATAGAGTATGGTGATATAGTTGAATCGAATAGCTGATGGTTTTATATTGGATTTATTTTATATTTAATAATATTTTATATTTAAAATCGATGGTCGAATACTTTTTTGACTAATCGGAGAATGTAGCTCTCGAATACTTCTGATAGGCGATACATGGCTCGTTTCATATTACAGTATCGCAGAAGTAATAAAATTGCACAAGCACTCCCATTACAAAGAATTCCTCTAACAGAATCCCCCAGTATTCCAAGAACTACCAAGAAAATCGCGAATCAACTGATTTTCTCGAACAGAGATCACCGGACGATGGCTCGCAGCGATGGCCGTGCAAGACAAATTGTAACACAACCGCGCTCGGCCTTCAGGCCTCGCAAAAACCGCGAAATCCTTCGTTTATCAGCTATTCGAGCTCTCCTCTCTTTTCCTCTCGATTTATTCCCAAGCCCGATCGATCCACGAGTACCATTCGTCTTGGATGATCGTTCTCGAGTACGATCGGGGAGGAAACATTGAATGGAAAGAAGCTCGAAGGCATCGTCCGCCAGCATCCGCGGCTCGCGATCGTCAGAATGCATTATCGTGTCGCTGCATCCTCGTTCCTGTGCACCTACCTCAACGAGCGAATGTTGCAGGTAGGTGGAACGCTCCAAGACCAGATAAAGAGGGACACGTCGCGGAGAAACGCGTTTAATATTCCGTGGGAGTGTCGTCCACGCGACCCGAGAACCCACCCTGTTGCTCCCTCGTGTGCATTTCAATAAAGCCGCCTCCGCTTGGGATACACGTTCGTCCAACTGGACGTCCAGTTTGCCTGGCAGCTGTTCTCCGCGTATTCTTGTCGCCCTTTCTTTTCATATTTTTGCGCGACTTTTGGTTAAGACGTTCTCTTTGAAAAATTAGGTTTCGTATTTGAGAGTGTCGAGAAACAGCTGTTTCGCGAGTTTGAGTGGAGAGTTGTATCGAAGAGTAGAATTTGCGTTGCTTTGAGGAGCTTCGAGAAGATGTTATTGATAATTGTTGAGAGTTAGAATTTTGTATGCTTGGAACGGAAAAAAAATTATAATCGATTGCAGTTTCTTGCATCGATTTGAAATCTGTGAATTGATAGTTGTTATAAACAGCTTGGTTCGTGTCAATAAAGTTGTATACCAATTAAAATATGTAGATATGTAGGTATGTAACTTGCAAGTCACATCGAGCTATAGAGGGTTAAAGAAATTGGATAGAAGAATATTGAGTGCATGGTTTCAGGATGTTGAAGAATACATTGGAGCGAAGAATGATCGTTCGTTCGTTCAAGTAGGGTGTTGAAATAACGTCGTTCATGAAGCACAGATAAATAATAATCGTTTAATATTGCATCGAAATGGCACAGCATGAGATTATTAAAAGATTATCTTATCAAGAAGAATCATTGGATCTTCAACTTTAGCGTGACGTTGAAATGTCACGGTTCAAGAATATCGTAAAGTACTTTATCACGAGGATAACTTCGGTTTCAATATCGCGTTTAAACCAGAAAATTCAGAATGTCAGAGAATGTCTCGGTCGCTGGAAAAATCATCGATGGTTAAACAGGCTGATAAAGGAAAGTATTTCTAAGAAAACCGAACGACACCTTTCCGTTCAGAAGGGAAACTATCCACATTATTACCTCATTATCGTCGTTTAGTTTAATTGATTACGATTATACCTCTCTGTTGATCGTAGCTTAACCATCAAGAATGTCGTTTTTTTAATCTTCGTAATTATATGTCTACTTAATTAATTACTCGTAGAAATTTACACCTATTTTCTTTTGCATTTAATCATGATAGAAAAATTCTGCTTCATTCATCCCTCTCTTTAAATTTATTTCTTTAAATAACTTAACAACGATCTTTAATTCATAAACCGAGTAAAATAGAAAATAATGGCAGTATAATGATAGAAGGATTTAGACAAGGCGCGCAAATAGCAAGGTTCGTCAAAGAAAATAATTTTCCATTGATCGGTATCGCGACAAGAATACATTTGCGAAATACTTTCACCTTGCAACAATTTCACGACTGCGAAAGATTACAGTTCCTACGCTCGCGAGTTTTCAGCGCGAACAACAATGGCGGCCGCGTAAAAGCGTATCGATTCTAAAAGGAACTCCAGCAACGATACACGATCGTTTTCTCCATTCAATACTTCCTCGATTGTCTTGTAACCTCGATCCATAATCCACCGCCTCGATCGGTGGTGTTAATAAGATTTATAAAGGAGAAACGGTGAAAAGAATGCCGCGATCCTTTTTACCGATACGTATCTCGATATAATGTCACCTTTGCTCGCTCACACGTCCCTGTCGTTCTCGCTTTGGCCGCCAACCTGGCTGCGGTATGCATACTAATTTAACAAATAAATCTATTTCTACGTGGCTCGAGGTCGCCTGCACAGGGTCGAAGGGTGAATAAATTTCCTGGCGTGATTTTCCACGAAAAATGGCCTCCCTTCGCACGAAAGAATCTGGGGATTCGGATGGGTTACAGACCTTCGCAGACCTGAAGAAAATTTTAATTCTTCGCTTGAATCATTAATTCACAACATTTTCTTTATAAACTTATTCTTGAAACTTCGCACTCTGACTGCTATGATCGCAAATTTTTGTTCCAAAGCATCGTACAAAGCACAATTAATTTCCTTCTCGAGATAAAAATGTTCGAGTCTCGAATAACCGATGAAACAGACCCCAACATTCAATTTCAATTCTGATCCTTTCAACAAAAAAGGGCCTCGAACAATCTTCTTCCAGTAGGTCGGCCGATCAGAGAGGAAACAGGATATCGTGAGGAGTAATCCTCGAAGCTGCCGAGACTCGCGTGTCTCCCTGCTATAACCGTGGCCACGTATTAACTCCTGGCAAGGAGGGACACTCTGGTTTTTCTGTTTTCGTGGCTGCTGAATGATGCTCCGCCGCCGGAAGTGACCGGTTACCCGTGCAGACGCACGAGAATGAACGGATACCGATTACAGAACGCTCCACAGACGAACGTTCTCGAACAAAGACGTATTCTCTGTTACGGATGGAGGATCATATTATACACTTCTTATTCTTAAGTTGTCTCCTCGTTGATCTTGCAAGATCACCGCGGATCATCGAGGATAACGCAACACGATTGATCGAGCGAAACGAAAGGGTTCGAGCTACTGTATAGGGAGCGGTAATGCAGAAAATGATCGGCCACCGATCGCAGGCAAATGAACGATTTCTAGCGCGATTGATCGGGAAAAAGGAAAGCCGATGAAAAACGGTGGCGAGCGAAACGGTAATAACAGTGAATTGGGAATCGGTGGTGCGACGTAACGTTGGCAAATGAACGAGTGCTCTGGCGTATGGATCGTTTGGTGATTGACAAACTCGACTAGAGGATAATACTAGTAATAAATTCACGCTTGTACGGTGTGCAATGCTCTGTCGATGCTGTGTAACTTCGGATTTATTCGTTTTCCCTTGTCCTGGGAGATAATTGGACTTGGGTTCCTTATTCCGATTGAGGTTTATTGATGGTTTGCGGTATCGGAACTCTGTATTGATCAAAGATCGCAATAGGGTGGTAATAATTGTGCTGTCCGGGGATTAACTGTGATCGGAGATTGAGAAATTTTTCTTTTCTGCAAGCTCGCAATGATAAAATTAAATCGTTTCGAAGCAATGGAGAGTATGCGATGGATTACTGATAGAACGTAGACTTAATCGTGGGATTAATGGTCCCACGACCGATTGCAAGAAAGCAAAGATGCAACAATGTATCCGTTGCACGATAGCTATGCGAGGCACGCTGTCACGAACGTTGTTCTCGTTTTCATCCAGAGGATTTTTACGTAGGCAGACACGCGAGAGTGGAGATTTACGAGGCCATTGTTCATTCGTTACGCAGAAGGGACAGAGAACGCGAAATTCCCCGATACGCGTGGAAGATTTAATTGCGCGATTAATTGCACGCGTTCAGAATTCTCCTTGAATATGCCGGATAATTCTAAGTACGAGTTACTAGAAACGTTAAATAACACAATCAAAATGTAGCTCCAATCTGCATCCGTTTTCTTGAAAGCTTTGTTACTCTCGTGAAACCGGATTTACTAATACTAGCTAGTATTGGCTCGATTATAAATATTCGACAAACTGTGTTCTTCGGAAGTGATGCAGTTTTATTGGCCATGACTGTACGTTTCACTTCATCCATTCTTTTTAACAAATCACACTTCACACACGTCCAAAAATCATCGAACACCCCACAGACCTTATCCTCCATTCAAATATCCTTTGCCATAAAATTTTCTTCTTCGACCCCCAAGACGAAACCAACCCTAGCACAGTAATAAGTTCGTCAGCCGCGTTCGACATGCTCGTAAAACTTTCACCGTGAACCTTCATAGTAAAAATCTCTTTTCTCTATCAGTCAGAGTGACGAGGGACGAGAAGAGGAGGGGGGAACAGAGACGAGATGCGACACGGGGGTAGAAAGGTGTCGCGCGTTGACTTTGATGGATCGAAGATCCCTCTACCCCCGTTTTTGTTCACCTTGGACCATCGCGTAGGTATTTGTTTTTTCATTCGCCACGGATAAAACGGCGTGTCTGACAGGTTACTCTCTCACGGTGTATGTTAACGTTCTCTGTGCTCACGCGCACAACCGATACGCTCGCAGATGCGGCCAAGCTTCGCGCGAGTTCGAGCAGAAACTATCCAGCTGCAGCGAATCGTTGCGAGGAAACTGGATCTTGCTCTGCGGATCGTTGCGATATGCTAAAATTTCACTTTCGTTTGATGCATAGACTTCAGTCACTTATCGAGACAACAGATTCACGTGGCTGAATCATTGATAGGTTTCGAGGAAGTTAAGGGATGAAGGGATGAAGATGAGATAGAGTAAAGAAAATTATTCGTTAAGGTTAATTGGTTTTAGAGATGATCGGGAATCAAGATTTTTTGATAACTTTGTCATGATTCTTTCTTCGACCGAATCGTATTTAACTTTTTCTTAACAATTTCTTAATTTTGATACAAGTATAAAATGTTATTTAATACTCACAATTTATCATTTTAGTTTTATTTCAAAGATGCACCGTTTTTAAAACTAGAAACATTTTACAATTGTCGGGAATTAATTTTGTAGATCATAGTAGAATTAGATTCGAGGTAATATCTGTAAAGAGGCTATCGAGGATTTTCTAATCTTACAAAACCTGCGAGATCATCGGCTCGTCTGAATCTCTGCCTCGTTGTGCAACGTCTGAGAAACCGAACAAGAGTTTCGCGATCTCCCGACGAAAAACTCGAACAAAACGCCAGTATACGTGCAAGACATGTGTACAGAGGAGCTGTTGCAGAGGATCTGGCTGCTGCACACGCTCAACAAATTCAGTAACACGATCGCGACAACGAAATATCAATAACCGTAAGATAATACCGCGGTGTAACGCGAATATCGGTGCACCGCGACGCGTGGTACTCGCAATTTCGTGTCGAACGATGAAAATAGCCGGGGGCACGTGAATATCTCGTCGATCATCGTTTATCAGCTATTGCCAGTCTGACTCACGCCGATTAAGTCCGCTGGATAATTATGCAAACTACGGAAACGTGTACCGAGAGTACTCGAGTCGCAGTTTTTTGAATCTTATTGAAAAAGAGCGTTCGCATTTTATACGTGTGGGTCGTGAACTTTCTTTTTGTAGACAGAATGTTGGATTCGATGATATAAAAATAGAAATGGAATTATAATTTAATGTAAATCTTATAATTAAAATTTGAATTTTGTTATAATTCTGAAGGGAAATGATTTTGAATTTAGTTTCTATTGGCTCTTCCGAGAAGTATGAATATGTGTTGGTAGATTTGAGTACGTGTTCAATTCGATAGGGCAATTGTTGTACGCAACTTCAGACCCACCAAGTATAACTTTTTCTAATAATATTCCATATAGGTACTCGAGCACTTTAACAAATGCCTTGCACACGAGATAGACGTCTGTTGCAGGAACAAACGCTCACTAAACACACAACAGTGTAAGGATAATAAAGAAGGACGTTAATATATTGATAGTACAGCCGGGTGAATGCACCAGGTAAAAAAGTTGTACGGTCTTTTCAACGCTCCCTGAGAGACAGGGTCCGCCCTTCAGCTGTTGCGTCGCTGCCTACGTCGAGATTCACTATTCTAAAACAATCGCTCATCAAGTAGATACAGAGGAGGTTGCACCACTCATCGTCAGACGAAAGAGACGTTAGTTCGTACCGAAGAATGCGATTCTTACCTCGAGAGGTCAAAGTACCTCGATCTTTGTTAACATTTTTTACAAACGTGGACAAACTTCCATTTAATGTTCTATTCGTGTAACCATCTACTCATTTTAAAATAACTACAAGGTTTGGGTCTGTGTTCGCTTCTACGTTAAACCTAAGTCATTCTTGACGCAGTTTTAAACATCACAGATTTCATTCCTACCATTATTTTTATCATTATTCTCACTTTACCGAGTAATAATCGTATAATTACACTGTTTAGTTATCTTAAAAAAAAATTTACCAAAAAATCTATCAAAATACAGCAACCGTTGATTTCGAGTTAAGAAAAAAATAAGCAGAGAATTTTGCGTAGCTACAAACAAGAAAGCAATTTCAAACTTCTTGCCGCTAGTGTACGTACACTTATCTACAATATTTCCCCTCCTTCCAACCCCCTTGAACAAGGTTCCAGCAAATCATCAACTATACTTGAAAGTCACCAGGAAGGCAGTCCAGGGGAACCTAGACTTTTCCTCCGGATATCGGATTAGGTAATGCACGGAGGCGCATAATACAGGCCGTTATCTGTCCTTTCAATGTACCTGGCTATCTAGCTCTCCTTTCATGCTTTCTCTCTTCCCTTCCTTCCCACTTCTGCTCACGTATCTCAAAAGGGGTACGGACGTGGCTACCCAGCGTGACCGGCGATAGGATAAGCGTCACCCTGCACTTCCTACGCCGCTTGAAAATTAACCGAGCAGGATGAGAACAATTAGCGGTTGGGCCGCGTAATCTTCGAGGACGCAGCGCGATAACGCGGTCTGTCTAACGGAATAACTAACCAAGTTTCTTGTTCGATTTTTGGCTCGGTATTAGCCAGTGGGTTTAAATTAAAAAGATTCTAAGCCGTGAGTTATTTCGTGGGAGGGTTCTTATGTCCTTTTGTGGGACTCGAGATGAGTCGCTCGTTGAGATTGGAACCGGGACTGGTTTGCTCGGTATCTAGCAGCTGTCCAGACTAATTACAGGTAGTAATGAGAGATTAATCTGAATGCGGAGATGGAAACGTGGGTAATCGTTCGGAGAGATTTATGGTCTGCTGTGTGCTTAGGATTTATGGGGGAATCGTAAAGGTTAGTTGGGGGATTTCGTTGCTGGATTCAATTATAGGGGAATGATTGTGCTAAATACTTGGTAGTTCCGCTTGATTTTTCTGGAGAGGAATATAAAAATTTATAAGTTCGTGACGAAACAAAATAGAGGATAAAAAAAATAAATTTCTGAAAACAAAACTGAGGCAATGACTAATTTCAAAGAGCGACGAAAAGATAAATCAAATATGCTGGAATGATTATCCAGTATCCAGCTCGTCCATGCTACCAGCAGCAAATCAATTAACCCGTATAAACAGGGTCGAATCTTTCTTACGCGACGAATCGATGCGTCCACCGTGATAACGCGCAGAAACTATTAATACTCCTGCGGGCAGCCAGCGATCGTCTTGATGGAGCTATCATTACAGAAACAAGAATCTGCACTTAACTCAATTTACCAGGAATACGATCAACAACGAAGGAGAGAGGACGAGGAGAGCATCTCGGAACGAACCGATTCAATTACATCGATATCTCTCGACCAGACCTAGCCGAGTTCCCAATGGAAGAATAGAGAGTTGGGAATCAAAGTTCGATCGTAAAGTTAATATTCCTGAGGTCTGATAAATGTGCACGATTACGCGTGTCACGTTCACGGTTTGCGAGGATGAAACAAACACGGCTACCTTTTAATGCAGAAATTAATTATTTTGAGCCTCGAACGAGTTGGTTTTTTTTTTTTTATATAAATTAATTATCAGGAATTTTCATGTTTTACTTATTTAATACAAAACATACGCACGAAAGTGTTTCAATTTGAAAAAGTTACCAAAGGAAGAACGCTATAGCACTATTTTTTATTTGTCTCTTCTTTTTCTCCTTTTCATTTCCTATTTCAAATGAAGAACTTTATTCCTCCGCCGACACGCTTCTTCCTCCTTCTCCCATTTCATCGTACAACTTCCCTTCCGCTCTTTCGAACGGAACAAGAGAACGCCAGACACGGAACCATGACCCTCGGTGACTTTTCGCGCGTGCACGGAAGCAGCTCGGAATAAAGCATCGAGATTCGTCAACGGGACTCCCCGTGGCGCGAAAAGGTATCGAGCGTGCTTGCGGTTCTGTCGAAGGCGCTGGACCGAGAGTAGAATCGGTCGACCGTCTCGTGGAAGGGTCGACAAAGAGTGGATGGAGCAGCGTGTAGAGAAAAGCTGTGTAGCGGAGAATAGCTGCGAGAGAAGGTGCAAAAGGAGGCGGGGATGCACCGATATGAAATATTCCCCGGAGTGTAACTCTATATTATTATCCTCTTTCACACCTCCCTGCACCTCTATGCGCGAGAGGAGCCTTGGCACAATCAACGAGTGCCTCCATTGTCTCTCATTGTCGCGACGGCTCGTGCATACACGCGTCCACCAAACACTGGGTCCCGCATCCCTTTCTCGTCAGAGACGCTGTATCGTTCTCTACAGTCGGTCGACCTGCTCTCTGGAATTAATTAGACCCGACGTGGCCACTAATTAGCAAATCGAGTCTCGGGTGTGCCCAGGCTCTCGTCGAACGATTGGAAAGCGAGCTCAGCGACTCTCTTCGTCGGACTTTCACATGGATGGCTTTTTGTCGGTGACTCTCTCTCGAGAACGATCGTCCAGAGTGGTGGACTAGTGTTTGGGATCTCGGTGGGTTCGATTGGCTCGCGTGGTTATTGAGTTTCTTTCCGTGGCTGTATATTTTGTTACTCTTTTTTTTATTCCTCGTGTTTTAGTGTGTTTGAATTTTTTTTCCGTCTCTGATCATATATTTATTTTCTGATTCGTTTTGGTTGATACTTTGAACGCTTAGCGAGGAGGAGATCAGAAGAGAAGTTATCTAGATGGACGTTTCTGCGACCGAGTTTCCGAGTTAATTCGCTCGACTGGCAGATAACAGCGACGCGCGGCTTACCCACGATACGACGTTGGAAAAATATTAACAAGTCCCAGGGGGAAATAACGCGAATCTAATTAAGAGTACGAGAACTGAATTCTCGGAACTGGTTCCCGAGAGCCGATTAGGCCACCGCCGGACGCTTCTTCGCCGTCGTACGGTCTTCCAAACATGGAGTCATATTCGCGCGGTCTCCGGCTATGAGCTCCATGGAAACACGAAGTGCATAATTCAAGATTAATCGGGAGGAAATCGATGTCGGTTAATTTCGATAGGATGCGCTTCGAATTTGCATTTAGTCTACCTCATCGTTGCTTAAATGCAAATATAAACATAAGTATAAAAATACTTGTCAGCGACGATGCAGTCAAAATTGTTTCTCATATCGAATAAATAATATTCTTCCGCGCGCTAATGTCAGTCCTTTTGGATATAGGAAAGTGTCTCTTTATCTTCGTTTTTTTGCATAAAGGAGACATTGACCTGTAAGATTTGTAAAACCCATTTCCCATATATTACTGCTAGTTTACTGCGCTCGCGGTGCATGTGTTTGCACCTCATTTGCATTGTTCATACATTAAGCACAAGTATCTTTTTACTTTGCACTCGTTATTTTTACATTTCTCTTAATAAACACCGATGTCTGATCATCATTATTTTCGTGATTCTTGATATCTTACAAAACTTCGTTTCGTTATCACGTTCTTCCATTGTTACATTTTTCCAGAGATCACCCGCATTTACATATTACACGTTTCTTTTTCTCAAGCAGATAACTACATACAATCCTAACGCTTCTCATATTTATTCACCCTCCATTTAATTAGAAGAATGTTTCAAAATTTATTTTTCTATATACGGATACGTTGAACCTCGGTTTTAAAAATTTTAATGTTCTAAATACATTCAAGCTTGTATCTAAATACAAACGCTGTTCTTCATTTCGCGACCAAAGACTCCCGATATTCCATGTCATAGAACATTGAATCGCGATTCGCTCGGTGATCCATCAGCCCCGAGTGTTCTTCGTCCAGGTCGCTATTAAATAATTCAATGAATCGGTCTGTACACGACGAAACGAGACAAGAGAAGAAGAACAGGAAAAGAAACGGAAAAAGGGGAAAGGGTTGGAAGGAATAGTTGAGAAACGGTAAAAAACGACGATAGTCAAGCACGGTTACGCACGGGCCGAGGTGATTCGATGCGTGACATTGCTCGTTTAAGAGGCTCGCGTAGCGCAAACGGCGCCCCTTTTTCTTACCTCGCGGCGCATTGTCGCCGTTGGTTATCGCGCGTTAATGCGACGCTAATAAGAGGTGTCTCCTGTTTCGAGGATCGTTTCTCTTTTTGCTCTATTGTCAGCATCTCTTACGGAAGTGTCGTCGACCGGATGGCAATCGGCGTATCTGACCCGATAAATGGTACTTTTGGAATGGCATTAAAATATAACCGTGAGTTCTATCAGTTGTTGATTTTCTGTTTGCTGGATCATTCGTTTTCGTAATATTTTGTTTTCCGTGGTTTCTAATTAAGGCCCGATACAGACGATCGATTTCTGTTCGAGCGATCTCGCTGCGGTCATATATCTTTTTTTTTTGTTTTCCAAGTTAAAAACTACGAAGAGAAACATTCGCGCGGGCAAAAGTATCTCATTTGCATCGGGTCTAAAAAGGACACCTTGCGTCCGTATCGAAAGTCATGAAATAGAATTTCAAACGTGGTTCTCTCAAAAGGATCTGTTTTACGATTTAACTATTGCCAATATTATAGATTGGTGGGTCGTAAATAATGCTAAAAACATGGAAAATTTTGTGACGATTATTAGAAGTGACGTTGCAGACAATTTGAAAAATGGTAATCCCTTCCGGAGTAGGATTTGTGGGATTCGAAAAATGTTGTAAATCGTGAGAAACACGAGGAAAAAGACGCGCTGACAGAAGGGGGGGGATAATCGAGGCAATAAATTGCGCGAGACGTCCCATGAATTGGCGTGCAATTGACAGAGAGAGGGATTAGCGCTGCGAATCGTTCGCGGATACAAAGTAATCGGTTCCCCATTCGCACTGCGATGTCCTTATCCATCGAGGCGTTATCTTTGGATCATTTTCTCGACGTGTCCGTGAAAGGTGAAATATCTAGAGTATCCTGGAGGGATTTAGTTTTTGCTATAATCGTGATACTCTCGATGCTTCGCGTGGAAAATGCTTCGTTTGATTATTGACGAGATAGAACTGGTTTGATATCGGTCTTGAATATTCACGTGATACAAATAAATTAATTTTCTCAGAAAGGAAAGACGAGGTATGATCACCTCTTTTATATTTCACGCTTATTTATAAATTTGTAATTGACTTCTCGAAGAACTTCTACTTAGTCGTTAGGAATAATTAGCAGTCGTCAAATCGTTAATTCCTATACCAGGTATTCTAATAAATAAAATTAATTTCTGAACTTCTTTCGAATTCTAATACCGGAACTGCGAGACTATTTCAAGTATGAGCTTATAATAGAGTAATAGACACGGTCGAGTGAATTGTAATAACTTATAAGTTATTACGAAATCTCGCAACTCTCCAACTAATCATTTTTCCACCCATCCTCGTTAAGATTATTTTCACTTTGTTTAATTTTCTTACGAGTATATACTCTCAAAGTTTGGCCGCCATTTCTTCAGGTATCCCGCGCAATACCCTTCATTCTTCTCCTCTATAATTTTTAAAACTGCACATCTCAATCCCAACTCCCAAAGATCTAATAAAACCTTACCGTGCACCAAAGAAATGCTTCCTCCCAGCATAACAAACTATACCTGCTCACTTGCAGCTAACGGACGCAATCCTAGCGACTCTAGACCCGAGACCATCTGCATCCGGTGTAACACAGCGAGTCGAACATTGTCCCGAAGCGCAGCAAGCCGATCTCTTGCGTGTACTTGCTCGTTACGATCCCTCTTTCTCTCCGTCTTGCCTCTAACCCACAGAGAAAAAGAGAGAGAGAGAGCGAGAGCGAGGCAGAGATTGGAACACGCGCGCTGGAGGAAGATGGTAAATGGTAAATGGGAAATTGTAAATGGTAGGCCACTAGTGCGCGCCGAACATGAATGAATGGAACCTGCTTCGCCACTTGCATACCCATTATAGGAACTGAGCCAGCCTCGTACGTGCACACGGTGAACGCTGG
Organism: Ctenoplectra terminalis; assembly: GCA_019453375.1. NCBI lineage: Eukaryota > Metazoa > Arthropoda > Insecta > Hymenoptera > Apidae > Ctenoplectra > Ctenoplectra terminalis. Next base: position 91,527 of record SMSQ01017324.1, read on the forward strand.
CTTCGCGTGTGACCAGTTCACGCACATGCAACGTGTGTGCACGCGGACACGTGTAGACACGCGACCGTCTCGCTGCACAATGCGTCGATCTGTTTATCCGTCTGTCTTTCCTGTGCTGGTTCGCTTTGAACAGAGAGAGAGCTGCCTATGGTTAATAGATCTTCTTGGTCAAGTTGATCTGCAAGTCGTGGCGCCGTGGATATAGGGTTGGAATGTATTTGAGTTCGATTTGTTGGCCGGTTATGGTAGTTCGGTTGGTTTGTTGTATTAGGTGCTGTTCGATGCGGTAGGATTAAGGGGGGTGAATAGGTTGACCACTGGAGGATTGTGTGATTGCGAATTTAGAGAACGATTAATTTTGTTTTGGTTTCTGTTAAGCTAGATTTAGTTTGGTTCTAGTTTTTTATTAGTTCAGGTGGATTCATTTTGTTCGAAGAAGTGTATAGGGTGGTTGAAAGAATCGGGGACGATGTATCTTGAAATTGATGGACGAATAAATTGATTCGAAAACTGTTTTTCAAGATGCGATAACATGTTTTCTTAAGTATACTATAATATATTAGAAACAGAATTTACCTCTGATGCTCACTTAAACCTGTGATTCTCGAATTAACGATAATTCCAAAGATTTCGCCGAAAACGAGCGATGTTAAAAGTTCCTGTCGGAAAAAAGCCAGACGTATTCAATTACGATGCCTCGGAATTTTGTAATCGTTCAAAGAGTCATCGGCGCAAGGCGCATACTTTATGAAGCCAGTTTCGCTAATTGGTGAGCGCGTAGCTTAACAAGGTAGTCTCGAGGGCAGTAAAATGATCAAATTTTCATCCCGGCCGCGATCACTGGCTCGCAATGCACACGGTGCTCGTGCACGTCAGAAAAGTGGCTCGTTACTTACGAGCCCGGGCCGATAATTACTATCCCGTTTAACACATCGATGAAATTTACTGGCCAATATATTATCCTTTACGCGCTCAGCAACGGGCCGATTTAATGGTTTCATTCGCGCCGCGACGGAAAGCGTCTCCTCCTTCGTCGAGAGTTGCACAAGCCCGCGTGGAAACCTCTCGTCGATACGTCTGGCATCCTTTAAATCAAACCACACATAATACTAACTCTCCTGCTTTTCGTGCAATCTTATAACGATCGAACGAATACGAAACCTTTCGTTCATCTTTCTTTCTCTCTTTCTCTCTCTCTCTCTCTCTTCTTTTCCCTCCTCGTTTCACCTTCGCGCACGCGAACGTTTTACGAGCGACCCAAGAGCTCGCCTCTTAAAACAGCCAACGTTTTTAATTTCTCTTTTTATACCGTGCAAAAGAAACCTGTCGCTAATGATGTCGCAAATTCGTCCCACTTTACTCGTGTCCTACCGATCGAAACTTTACACGGTGTATCGACACTGTTAACGTTCTTCTATAAATTTCATCAACACCGCAGACATCGCGCGTTATCAAAACTGGGTACGTACAATTACAACTACCGTAGACGTTCAGTGAAACCTTGCAATCATCGGACACATCACTACCTTTCGCTGCACACACCAACTCAACGAAAATCTACTTGCACGTACGTCTGACAGCAGCTTCGTTAGAACGAACGTGACGTGAGATTCGATGACCAACCACAGTCGGGTTAAGGGTTAAACTGCACCGTCCACGCGAACAGGCGATAAGCGTACGATTCGATCAGCCGCGATACCTTCGACTGGTCTGTCCGATGCCGTACGCCGATCGTTCCCCGGAAAATGTTGGAACGCACACGTGGGGTGTCGTGGATGAGTTTCGATCGCAACACGTTTTGCGTTTATTACCTAACGCGGCGGTATCACCTTTGAGGGAAGAAAGTTCAACCACTGCATGCCCGGTCGCTCGCAATTACCGGGTAGTCCTGTTCGTGGCCGCTCTTCCTGGACAGTTTCGACGTATCGTCGCCTCTACGGCCGATTTTAGCCGCCTCCGGTCGCGATCGACCATACAGAACTGACCGCTTCGCTTGCTTGCGCAATAGGTCGCTGCTAGCGAGCGTCTTTCACCGAATTATCGAAACGCACACGATTTATCCATCCAGACAAGGAAGATCCGAGAAAGATCGTTACGTGATCGGTAAAGTCAAACAGCGGTCTCGTCGATACGATCGATTTTATTGATTGCGAGCTTCGCGGAAGCTTCTCTCCATTCGAAACTTCATCATTCTGGATGGTATTTTGACCGATGATTATGGTAATCGCGCTTTTGCTTCCTGCCTAGTTGACTTTTGACGCATCTTAACAGGGAGAATGACTTCGAAATTGATCGTCCCTTTATCTGGCTTCCTTTGCTGACCCCGATCGATTAATTCGTATCGTTCGTAACGGTGTTGCGCGCTGCAGGGGCTTGTCATTTTTCATGCGAATCGCCAGCACCGTTTCGAACACGTAATCAGCGCTTTCGATCGCCACTTTCGAGCTGCCCTCAATTAATTCGGCCGTCCGGTGGCAGTGGACGCGACACGGTGGACGAATCGTCTAAATAGGAGCCAGAGGGGCCTGATTAACGGTTACGTTGAAATTTGTTGGTCGAAAGTTGCACGTTCGCCAAACTTGAGTTTCTCTTGTAGCCTCTAGTTTCTTGAGTTCTTATTTTGAAAGCCGCGATATATCATATTTCTCGATGGTATGTTAATTTCCTTGTCTTTCTCATTTGTAATTTAATCGTAGCTTGAAAAAAGAGTTCGCAATAATGAATGGGTGATGGATGAGAAAAGAGGCGAAGTATAAACAAATATACAAACAAATAATTGACTGATCGATGATTTAAGACACGCTATGAATCCTTTTATCTATTACCGTGTAACATCAACTCCTCTCAGAAATTTCACTTTCGTTCAGTCTTGGCGAATTAGCAGAGCCACGTGATCCTTCTTCGTCCAAGTCCGTATGATAATCAGCCAGCTAGCGCGTTACCATTTCGAACGAAAGTTAACGAGCTTAACGACCTTCGTTCTTGCCGATCGATTCGTCGATATTTACGATAACTTCGAATCTTCGAGTCTTTTTTCTTCTCGGTCGCTTCGTGCGAGCCTCCTAGGCGCGATTAATCAATGCCTCGGACGGACGGTTTCTTGGATCGTAAAAAAATTTATGATACATTTATTGGCCCGCCATTTCGTGCTGGATAGACAGCGTCTGAATTTATTATGTTTCACAGTGTTAACTAGTTGGATCTGTGAGGAAACAGGGGCGAGAAATCGTAATTGTATACTATAATTTTCGGATGTTTTTAGTCCACGATTCCGTCTTTTTTTTTTTTAATTGGTATAGAATTTTTTAAATTCTTTTTTAGCTTCAAGCAAAAATCCATCTATTAAAAATAAGATAAAAAGATCGAAGACGATAAAAAATAGGTGTAAAAAGAAATAGAGACAAGTATTTTGAAATAATTGATTTTCACAGTTATCGTGCAAATACCTCGATTCAAACTTTCGAATTTATTACACAAAACTATTAAGAGATATGCGTACCCTTCATGGGCAATTATCGACCGATTGCTCGAAGATTAATGCAGGATTACAGGAAGCGATTTTAATAGCGCGTCATTAGGAGTTCGACTACGTCTTTAAATTTGCATTTCGAATAGCATTAATATTTAAAATCCGTGTACGGGTGGATTTCGATCGTTTTGCCTGGTACTTTAGCGATTGCACTGTGAAAATCCATCCGTACACCGCGTGGAATCCAGCTCCGATTAATCGATACAATTAAGTCGATAAAACTCTCGCGAACGAGAGGCAAAGTAGTTCTCGCGACTTGTTAATCGGTTTCTTTCCATCGTTCCGCCAGATCTTTATTCCGGAAATTGCGACGTACACTTTTCTCGAAATTAATCTCGATCGTTGGATAAGAAAAAAGAATTTTCGTGCTTGGGGTGAGCTCGCTCGTCCGTAAGAACCATCGTGACGTTGTTGATTTACGTCGCGCGGCTCGCCCATCAAAATAATATATCCGCGTATACTTAGTCGCACGTATCTGATTATATTATGGTGATTAATGGCATTCACCGTCGAAACGATAACGTTTCAATTCAATTTATGATCGACCATACATTAGCCTCGTCAGTTAATATCTTGTAATATATCACGTCAGGTTGTAGTGGTGCGAGAACCCTTTTAAGTCCGAGGTTTGCCCTAAATGCAACGAATTTTTGTGGTATCTTTCACACTACTCGTGTAATTGTTTTGTTAAACGAATAGGAAAAAATACGAGAAATTGGGTACGATCGTGTGATAATTATTTTAAAATAGTTTCGTCGAATTGAATTAAAATTAGATTCAGTGTTGAAATTCGGAGCACCATTTTTGTAATCGTAAAAAAGTAAACGACTGATTAAAGGCGTGAAACTACAGATATTTGTTGCATAGAAACAATTTATAATACAAGAAAAGAAAAAACCAGACGGTATGTTTAGAATTTCCTGTACTCGATTCGCACTGACATGATTGGCTAGATAGGTGCGTTCTAACTCTCCCCGTACAACACTACCTTTCACATAAAACGCAATTAACAAATTCTCCCATGCAAACTTAACCGAACTACACTCTGAAACTATAAATTCTATTTCAATCTCAAACAAATCTTCTTGAATGAAAAAAACTAGCCATTATTTATTTAAAGAAAATCGTGTTAAGTGGACACACCTTTCAAAGAATCGATTCACCATTCAACAAACCTTACGTCACTTCGCACGTAAACGAGGTTCGATCGAGACATCGGACGAGCTAGCCTATCCACGCATCGATGTCGAACGAGCTCGTCTATCCGCGCATCGAAATCATTGGCGCGGCGCTCGCCTATCCACGCATCCAAGTCACTGGCGCGGCGCTCGCTTATCCACGCATCGGAGTCACTGACGCTCGAGTCAGGCGACTCGCGCGAACGTCTCTGTTTCTATGCAACGCGTCGCGCAGCTTTTATAATTCCATTCAGCCCATCGAATAAACAACACGCGGACCAAATGACTCTCTGGAACAGCGCGAATATTTCTCTAGCGTGTAACCGCTCTGGATTCTCTGTTCGCGCGCGTGTTTCTCTGCTGGTCGAACCCGGCTTCGGGTATCAGAAACCAGTTCGAAGTCAGCGAAGCATTATGATCCCGAGTACACATCCGTGGCCCGTTAACTAATCTCCCTATGGCGACCTTCCATTAGCTCGATTCCACGGTCGATACATCATCGCGCTCGCGAGCGCGAGCGGTGTTCCTCTCCCCGTCGCCGGGTTCATTCCTCCTGGTGGCGGTGAGAGTGACCGTGACTGGGGTGTGATTTCTGCACCAGTTTCAGCTCGAATTGATAGTAATAAGCGTGGTATACCGATCCCAAGGAGCGAAGATTGTGCAGAGTTATGGTAGACTTGCATTATGCCTCGCTTCGCTATGGTCGATTTTATTCTACCTGCATTTTTGTTACGTATCTTCGCATTTTAACTCTCACTGTGTCTCGTCTCGGTTTGTCTTCGTGCGATTCCGAGGCATGGATTATCTATGAGAATGTTTAAAAAGCGAACCGAGGCGTGACGACGTATGAGTCAACTTTTGGGGTAGTTAAAGAAAATTGGATAATTGAACATCGAAAAACTTGGCAAAGTTTGTGAAGTAGTTTTTAAATTCTGTTCCGTTAAACATCCATTCTGATAAATTTATTTTAGCAGATTCTCATCGATGAAGCGTAACAAAATGCCCATAAACAATACACCATCTCCAACGTATATCTCTCCACCTACAAAGATACGATGCACGATATTCTCAAATACATCAGCTATCCTTCGAAGCTTCGATCGCGATTCAGAGCGGAAGATGGTCCGCGCACCGGCGGAGATCTCGATCGGCATTAGCCTCCGGCTAGCTTCCGCCGCTCGACAAATCATTCCTCGTTAACGCCGGCCTCCTCTTTCGTTCTCGATACCGGCGAAAAAGTATCAATTTGCAGTATATCTGGCGGTGCGTACGGACCGGTTAACGGTTCCTCTCTCCGCCGCGGGTTCCTCGTCGCTCTTTCTACTCTGTTCCTCTCTCAACCTGATTATCGAACGTTCCTCATCTTCGATACCTACCCTTGTCTTCCGCTTCCCGCCACGGGAACATCTGATACGCGTTATCGAGCTACGTTCCGTGTTGCCCCGCTTGTTAACGTTCGGCTCACTTATCATCCGGCTAAAATAATTTATTGTCACGATCCGCACAGCTCGATCCTCTCCTTCGACCGGCGGCTGTTACGGCTCAAAGACACCGAGCATTATCCTCGATTAACCCGTTCCGATTTGATCGTTTTTCCACCTGCCGGCTACTCTGATCCAATTAATTTCTATGGCTATGCTTTCATTATGCTAACGAACCACAAGGCTTTTTAACTCCAGGGATGTTCTTTTGCGCGAGGAAATTTAAACGGCAGGATATATTCACGAACCGTAGTCCGATACATTCATGAAATGGAAAATCTATGGTATCGTAAAGGTTCGAGATAGGAGATCGTACAGGCATTCATAAACATCTTAATAAGATCTCACATGGCGGTGTTGTCTCACTTTCCGGAGCCGCCTCGAAAGTGTTGAAACGAAAGAATCTGTTCGCGCGATTCTCTTGAGAGGGTCCATCAGTTTTCGAGCAGCCTCGAACAGGATATCGAACGAAAAGCGTCATTTAGTATCGTGGCACCTTAGCAAGGCTTTCCCACGCGGCCCGAGTGCATGTCGCGAATTCTCGTTCCCCGTCGGAGGAATCTCTCCGTACAAATTGTCCGTCGTTAAGACGATTTTTCGCTTCTCGCGGAAACCAAGGAACCAGGAGAAGAGCGAGGAAGAAAACGAATAAGAAAGCGAATAAGAAAACGAATAATAAAGAAAAAAAGTAAAAGAAACGAAATATACGAAAGGAAGAAGATACGAATTTTTGCCGTTTCTCGGACCCAACGTGTTCTCCCCGAGCTGCCTAACGGTCCTATCCTCCGGCGCGGATTTATCCTTCGTCCGATCGTCTCTTTCCCCGTGTCTTTTCTTCTCCGTTCAGGTGATAACCACACGTCCACGTCGGGAATATTCGCGGCAGGTAAGCCGAGACACGGATACCCAAAGGTACCATACCGCACGATTACTCTCTTGTCTCTGTTCGTGAAAGACGTCGCTTCTTCGTCCCTTTCGAAGACGAGGCGGTAAGGGACGAACGAAGAGGATGAAGAGGACGAAAAGGACGAAGAGGACGAAGATTGGCAAATGGCGCCGGATGGACGCTCGCACGGGACCCCAGACTCGCATGGAGCCGACCGATAATGTTAACGCAATTTTCTGCGTTCATGGACGCGACGGCAAGAAGCAGACGAGGTAATTAGCGTGACAGTATCGCGACCGGATGTCCGTGCATTTTTCTCTCTCGCCAGTCGGACGGACCGACCGAACACACGCACCTTTTTATTCGTCCTTTTACGTTCTGATTCTCGACCGAGCGATTTCATGTCTGTCGCGATTTCGCGGATGATATGGTAATTCGTCGGACGATTTGCGTGCGATAGTCTAATGAATGGAGAACAAGCGAGAAGGATGCTTCCTGGGGGATCATAAGAGCATGTTCTTGCGTAGTTGAAGGATTTCTGCTGTTTGCGTAGTTTCTGTGATTCCACTTTACCTTTTTCCAATTTCTTTTTGTTTCTCGTTTGCTTCGTTTAGTTCTTTAGACTTTTCTCAATTTGTTTGGGTTTCAGTTTTGTCGTTTTTATTTCATGGTTGGTATAATTTGAATATTTCGACGATGTTCGAGATACGGTGGTAAAGGCAAGCTTTTTTGTTCTATGAAGAACGCTGATATATTTCTCTAAAGATACCTGGAAGTAGCTTGTTCGATGGAACACTCTAGTATTCAAGTCGACCGCAGGCGCGCTTTTTCTGCCGTTCTAAAAATACACCTGGAAACATGTTTTAATCTCAGACGCTTTAGGCACTGCTCGGCTCGACACCGAGTACACCCGTAGGCGTATTGTCCTCCAGTTCTCACCAACGCGAACACCTCGAGTTAACTTAATTTTCTCTGTTACTTTAATGAACATGCAGTGCACTATCCCTCGGCTCATTTTGTTCCATCTTTTACACAATGAATCTTAAAACCTCGCGATAAAAATTAACAACCGTATTTACAGCAATCTCTTTTTACTTTTTTAACTGAAGGAAAACTCCAATTATTTAAAATTATTATTTTAAAAAATCATCATTCGATTATTGAATCGCGCAACTTCATTGTTCCATAATTTTCCTATGTTTCGCACGTGGACGCGGAGGACTCGCAGCGGACACGCATCGTTCCCAAAGAACAGCCCCGTGATGCTGGCAAGGAAACAAAATATATTCATAGGGCAACGAAGACACAGACGTGAAAAGAAATGGTCTCAGTAAGTAGCGAGCGTCGCGACAATACCCGACGGGAGTGCTTTTACCTCGCGGCTCTTTTACCCCCTTCGCTGCCATTCACCGGAAACGCCATGCCATTATTGGCATTGTGGCGGCGCGAACAGCCGGCCGAAGAAAACGCGAGCAACCCCGTGGCTCGAGTCTTTCTCAGTGGGCTAACGATCGTGTTATTAGCGCAAATCAAATTGGCGACTGTCTCACGGCGGATGGAGAAAAAGGAAGTAGCGATGAAGAGGAAGAGAAAAAAGGGGCGTGAGTCCAATTTAACGCTGCCGCGCAAGACCACGCGTTAATTTGCATATCGTGATCAAACGAACGCCCTAGTCAAAATCTCTCTAATTTTTAACTGCGCTGTGTAGAACGTCACAATGGTCGAGTTTCATTTGGGGATAAACTGTTGAAGGGTTAATATTCTTTATGAACGAATCGTTAAATCTATCGTTGTCTTTCAGCGTTCGTGCATGAAATATCTTTTTTTAATTACCGCGAAACAACCGTGCTCGTAGTATGCAAGAAGAAGAAATTTTCGATTAAATTTTCGAATCAAAAATGTCTGCGATTATATCATTTAATAACTGCAAGCGCTGTATTTATATCACCGATCCGATTCTCGCAGACATTTTACATAATGCACTTTCTCTGTCTTCGTCGTACCGTGTAAGTGACCCGGCATTTATGCAGATAGTCTAAATAAATCATCAAGCGTGTCAAGGTAATTAAAGAATTATCCGCTCGAGCACGGTGCATTTGGTGTAATTATTCTCAGTCGAGCAGCGAGAGCTCTGCTACGCGAAAATCCGAATCGTGCCAGAACGTGTTCTCTGCCTCGCATTTACGTTCATTTGTGGCATCGCTCCGAAACAAATCGGTCCTCCTGAAGGCGACGCATCGCGTGAGGCGGACGGAACCGAAAGGGTTTAACACGGCCGTTCCTTTGTCGTTGTGTGTTACTGCTGTCGTGTTACTCGCGGGAACGAGTGTCCTGACAACTTAAACACGGATATCCGTTAATCCCTTCTTATTATGCGTTCGTGTGATCCGTAGAAACGTTTCCGAGGATGCTTCGATTCTCTTCGTGGACCGCGAAGTCATCGTTCCGCTGCTCGTAAACATAATTTTCGCGAGCCGTCGTGCTCTCGTACACGCGTGTACACGAATCGTCACGCAATTCCACGGAATCCGCAAACGCGAGCGTTTAACTCATTACCGAATGAACGTAACGATATACTCCATTCCTTTTCTGTTTCTTTTTTCCACTCTTTTTCCTCTCTTTTCCCACTTTTTTTTCATCTTTCTTTTTTCTTTCTTAACGCGTATAGGCGTTGCTTTAGATAAAGCAGAAACTGGTTTCTCGGTTTTCACGGGTTCCTTTTTGCACAACCTCGACCGTGCGAGCATTGTCATATTTCAGCCGTCCCATCCGGTAGTGAGCTCGGTTAATTAGCACGCTATAAAGCATGCTTTAATACAATTTATACATCTGCCTATTGGTTATTATCGTTGCCTGCTCTGGCTGATAAACGCGTCGTGAAAGTCCCGGCGAATCCGCCCGCCGCATTAATCAGTGTATTTTCTCTTTCCTCGTCGCTGCTTTCGCGACGTATGAGGATCGCGATAACGAGAGTTTCGAGACGATTAGAGGCCGCTGATACTGGTTGCAGCCCAATTATTGGAAGCTTAAATGCTTTTCCGTCTTCGAAGTCACCTATTGCTCGGAAGGTTTCGATTTATGCGTCCAGTTTCCAGACAATTTCTGTGGATCTACCCGTGAGCGATTAAACGTAGGAAGCTGTCGCGTTAAAGCGTGTGCAGAAAGTTCTAATAGATTATGAAATTTTAATAGCTTTTGTCCAATTTGTCAAATTTTGACTTTAATCCAATCATTTTAATTTATCTCTGAATATTTCATAAGAGAGAACGTTAGCTGCAGGCACCTTTGCAACGGGCTTTTATTTTCAGACGCTTTGCTGAAAAATTATTACTACATTAACATTTTGTGCATATAATATTTCGTATCGTTATTAATATTTACAAATAGGTATGCTTCAGTCTAAGTAAATTAAAAAAAAAAGTTTTCCTACAAAAATTGACGTCTCAGGCGATAAAATTTTATTCCACAATTTCTGTTTTTCTATTTACAACAAACCATTCCCTTGCACCGCGATGGCTAAAACACCCTTTGTCCATGTACAAATTTCTAATTATCTTCCAAATCAGATCATTAGTAGTCAACGCGCCTTTTTCGCACCAACCTGTCGCATAATCACAGCACAAAGTGCGCCACGAACGATCCGCGCCACGATTTCATTACAAGATCGTGCAGGATCGATCCCTCGATCGCGTTATCGCGCCATGCAACGCACCGCGCGCCACTCTAATTCCACTCCTATTCCCTTGCGCAATTCGAGCACCGGCCTACGAGGAACAGTTAATCTTAATACGGCTTTATAGCTCCATTAAGCGTCCACGATCATCACGAGGAACGGCGCGCGTCCTCCGGGGCAACGATTACCCTTCAGCTCTCGTGACGCCGTTGATCGCCCTTTCCAGACTAATTGTCGATTAAACGGTGGCCGCTTGCGAGATCGGCCGCCGCCGGGACTTCTCGCCGCTTTCGATCGACCGTACGTGTCCCCGCACTGGAATCACGAATTATTTCGCCGATGCGTTTTTTTTTTGCTCGCATTTTTTCGCCCGCCAATGGAGCTTCAACGGACGTTTACCCGCTCGCGGGACAGCGCGCGTTCGCTTGCATACAGGGTGGCCTATTATCGCTCGATAAAATCTCTCGTGCGATCTGTTTGGCTTTTGATGTTCGCGTGTCTTTATGGAAACGGTGTTTTGCTTTTTCTGAGAGTTTAATTGGAATCTTAATTGAATTACGGGTTCTTTTGAGCGGTGTAAATTGTATTTGTTAATGTTTATGAACGCGAATCATAGACTTCAGAGTGTGAAGGTGTTATTTTAGAAATATTGATCCTGCTGTCCTCCTTACGTCGGTATGACTATACTTTTATGTTATATTTTTTAAATATTCCTTTACTAGATTCAGTGCATTTTATTTTTGCGTTTACCCTAAACCTTGTCTCTATTCTCTACTCTAGAGATTCATTCTGAAATTAATATTATGGATATCGCTAGGAATTTTCTATATATTCGACAAACGTTTTACCGACAAGTTGAAATATTTCTTAAGGAAGTACTTGAATTTCTGAGTTCCTTTTTCTTTGGGTTTCTTGAAATTTTATCAACCTCTTCCCGATATCGAATCAAACACCGCCAGGTGCGACGACGTGTTAGACATATTTAGAAGACACCCTATAGAGCCAAGAACCTGTGGGTCTTCGTGGGTACAGGGATGGCCAGGAAAGTGTCCGGCAGGCCAGCCGTCCAGGAGCGGTCACCCATTCCAAGGGTCATCCACTGGCTCTCCTCTCACTTAGCATAAAAGGGTAACTAGCAAATGCTCAATGCGTATACCATAATGGAACGAGTGTCCCATGGACATAATTAGGCGCTACCCATGGGAAATTCAGACCCCATTTCGGCTTTCCGTTTTGTGTGGACTCTGCATAAGCTGGGCACCAGCAAAGGGTCATCGTTGCGAACAGAGTCAGAGGTATAGGTATTCTAAACTCTTCGAACGCCTTTCAGCGAGGCGAGGAACGTATATCATACCACATCGAATTAAATAAAATATTTATATTCAAGAATAATTCACTGTACGAAAAATAATATGTATATATATATTTGAAGCGATGTTCCTTTAAACGATTTCGTAATTCGTTTTTCTATAAAATCTTTCGAATATTGTGTGGAATTAAACTGGTATAACGACAATGTCCTGTAAAATTTATGACACCGGTATTGTAAATTATAATTCGATGCATCGAAAGCGGAAGTTGACGCCCGGTTGCGTCACGAGTATGCTGTCGATAACCTTTATCAGGGTGAATTTCTGTTTCTCTGCACTTTATCGTGGGAAAACGTTCTACACCGTGACAGTGGAACACCGTAAAAATACCAAACAGTTCGAGAGACGAGAAAACCAGGCTCCGTTAACCATTCGAGTATTTATCAATAATACATGAACATCGGCGAAGGATTTAAACGAAACGAACGTCTTTAAAATCGCTAGATTCCACGGAAGAATAGTAGCGTACGAAAAGATTATATAAGAAGAGTCTTTCCCTGTCGACGTGTAAATTTCTTCGCGCGCTTAAAATACCTCACGATTCGCGTGTTCGTCAGATACTACGACCATCGATTACGTCTTTCACATAAATTTGAAACTTAATGTTTCCACCAGTGGGATACGGTTTTTCGTCATCGGTATTTGTTTCGCTGGGATTCGAACGGGACCGCAGGCGAATCTTTTTAAAACCGTCACGTAGAAGCTGTGTTCGCTTGGTGAAAACAGTTTTTCTTTATTTTGAGCGAAATTTGGCGATGCTACGAGGAACATTTCTCATCGGAGGGAAAAAAACAAGACCTGTCGATGGGATCGCTGTTCGAAAACAGAAAACATCGGACGAACGCGAGACTGGTATCCTAGACGGACCGAAAAACGACAAACAAGGATGGTTTTTGAAAGTTTCGATCAGACATTGGTGGAGGACATGGTCGCGAGCCTGACAACGTCGCACGCTCGAAAACACCGTGAAGAGGAAAGACGACGAAAGAGTTGCCCCGAGTGCTGGCACACGAAATCTCGAGGCAAACTTCAAGGGCAGCGGAAACGCGATACCATTACCGAATTGCTACTCGCGCCAAAACCGTTTACGCGTGAAAAGAGGTAACGTCGCTCCGGGCAAGAGTGATTTCCGACATGTCCTATCGAACGTTGAATCTCTATTCCGTGGGATATCGGTTTCGGCCGTGCCGTTTCAACTATTCCGAGATATCGTAATCCGATTATGGATAAAGAATAAAACTCACGGCTACACTTTTCTGGACGAACGATGTCAGCGACCGTAGTTGTTACTCATCCGACGTGCCTCTAGATCGGGATATAGATTGTTTATCCTGGTACAACATACTCCTCGGGCACAGGAATGTTCGAACTTCTCTCGCAGTTTTTAACTGGCGATAAAAAGAATTTACACACACATACACTTCGTCGTCTTTTGTTTTTTTTTGTTTTTTTTTTCGGGTCTTTCGTTACACAGACGGATCGTTCACGCGTCCCAATTAGCTTTTGTCACTGTTCCTTTTTAAACGACACTTTCACGAACACTCGGCGTTAAGAGTACAGGTCCGTTTTATGTTCTTTCGCGAACAGTTTTAACGATCGAAGAGATCGGAAAGTGACCAGCGATCGGTGATCGTCGATCAACCATCGATTGCGCTCCACGGCGAATTAAACGAGCACAGATTTTCAAGCTCGTGTCGATGAAGCTCCACCTCGTCGACTATCTCGCGAACTGGCTCGTCGAGTCGCAGCGACGCGCATTCATTAATATGATAATCATCCAATACGTATACGATGCCTCTCGACGATCATCGTTTTCGTTGTCTTCATCATCGTCCTCGTCGTCGACGGCGCGGTTATACAGCGAAACACCATCGTAAACTTGTTACACGATCGATAAACGAGATGATCACCGGTGACGTTTGTGATCGACGCACGATGGATATCGCGGCCAGAAAAGAATCTCACAAGAAGCGATCCATACGATTTATCGAGCGTGCGTATCGAAAAAGTGCGCGACTTCGGTCCAGTGTGATTGGATCGGACGAGACAACGCGTTTCCCGCGATCAGCCACGCACACGCCCGCTCGGAGCACGGAGAACGAAAACAGAGGTGTATTTCCTTTTTCTTTGTCCACCGTTTCGAGAGATCGATCGACGACGTCGCGTCCCGCGGCGCGTTTTCTTCCTCCTCACCGTCACTCTCCGTGTCCCGATACGTTTTCACGTATCTCTGCTTATTTCGTTATCGTGCCTCCGCCTTCACCGCCGCCTCCTGCGTCTTTCTCATCCTCCACCTTCTTCTCCTCCTCCTCCGCCGCCGCCGCCACCGCCACCACCGCCACAAACGCCGCCACCACCACCACTACCACCACCTCCACCTCCTTCGTCCTCTGTCTCTTCTTCTTCCACCTCCAGTTTCTTCACCCTTCTCCGCTCTAAGACTCACCGCACTGCCTTCTACGCCTCGTCCTTCTCTCCCTTTTTCTCTTCCCTCCTACTCCACCTTTTCTTCTTCCTTTTCTTCCTTCTATTCTAACCAACTTCCTCTTTTCCACCGTGCTCCAGCAACCAAACTGCGTCTACCACCGCCTCCACCATTCACCTTCCACCTCCGCTTTGTCACGCCAAATCCTCGTTCGTCCTCTTCACCGTTACGATCGTCCCTAGTCCCACTGCGCCGCTTATATCCCGCGTATATCCTGCCTATATCCCGCGTATATTCCGCTTATATCCCGCGCGTCGACTAATTTTCGGGACGAACTTTCCGGTTCGGTGTCTTGTATTGGACTGTGCAGAAGTGGCACCTTCCAGTTTCTGAACTTACATCTTGTCAGGTAAGTGTGAGCTTTACCCGTGTGTCCCCCGGTACACACGACAGGGACACGCTCACCGAGGCGGGTGTGTACGTGTTCGTGCGCTCGCGATCGCACACGGCAGCGCTGCGTGTGCCGGGACCCGCCTCTCTCCCCACCATCGTGAACGTTAACCGCGTCTCTGTCTCGCCACGGGGCCACGATCGCCGCCATACGTGTTTGATAGCGGCACTCTCTCGACGGTCCCCGGGCCTGCTCCTCGTGTACGCTCTTACACGCGTCCTACCTTCACGCATACAACCGTCCACGCACGCGTCTATGGGTTTTACCCCCGTGTGTCGACCGTAGACCACTGGTAGCTTCGTTCACTCGCATAGACGTCTCTCTTTCTCCCTCCAATTTCGTTTGGTATCTCTTTTCGTTTCTCCCTCTTTCTTCCAACAACGCGAAACCTAGATCTCCCTCTTACTTCGACCTATGCATCCACCACCTCTTTCCCCTAGGTGCGTAAGTGCGTGACTCTGGTGCTACGGGGACGTTTAACGCGTCGCGATTGCGTCCGTATCCCCACCAGGTTCGATAGTTCTAAGGACGGTAGCAGGAAACGGAGAGACAGGCGGAGAAGGTAAGAGGAGGGAGGCTCAGGTGGGGGTAGTTTACAGGAGGGAGGAAAGGGTGATTCTTTCATTGGGCTCTTCCGGGGGTGGGCTTCGAGGACGTCGGGTACCGGCTGCGCTCGTCGCGTTTCTGGTTTCGCGATGATAGCATTCCTCGGTGTGACTGACCGATATTTTCTGTTGTTGTTTATGCTTGGTTCGTGAATGGGCTTTGTGAGCTGCGAATTGTCTCTAAACGTGTCTTCTTTTTTGGTCCAATTATAAAGGTTAACGTGATAAACACAGCTCCATGTACGAAAAAATTCAGTAACTCGTAATTATGTTTCTTCAACGCGTTGGAGTTTAATTAATGAATCGGTAATAAAAGAAATTATATTGGTATTAAAACGTCTGCGAAAGATTTGTAAGTCTGTTAAAAGCACTCATCGATCAAAGCGTTAATACACAGTAGTTGAGTTGAACATCGAATCTTAAGAAATACCCACGAGTGAAAGGATCTAGAAAAAGACGCTCGGTACACGTGCCTCGAACGAGGCGCCATCGGTGTTAACTATATTGACTTATAGTTAAATATCACGAAACACGTCTGAGTTAGCGAAACCGAGCTAGCATTAGATTTTATCGATACGACCCGCTAATAGACTGGCGCGGTAGAACAGGTATGACCTTCCGTGCGCGCAAAGTGCAAAGAACGTGCCAGAAGATATCGACCAATCGTCTGGGCGCGTAGATTCTCGTCTCTGGTTCGAATAATTCACCGGCAGAACAACCTCGGGCGTGGAAATGTACCGATCTCTATTACCCCCGATATTTTTTTTCCCCGATGGAAACTCGAGTCGAAAGTTTCATCGCAATGTCACCGTTAACTATCTCGATCGTCTTGGTTAGGTCAAAGACCCAGTGCGTGAAACGCGACCACGTTTATATTAATTAATTAATTTTTTTTTAAGTATCTTAGCTGGAAAACCGATTAAAGGTTTCTAAAATTTTGACGCTAAAATTTGGGCGGGTCAAGTGATATAAAATTAATTAAGAAAATTATAAGATGCCGAGACCTTGGTACTAAATTCGTCCAACAGTTGAGTTTCTTCCATTGAAGAAACAGATCCTCTCAGTTGAAACAAGGAAAATTAAATTTTACAGTTCCACATTCCACTCCCCAATCATTCCAAATTGACCAACCCAACCTTTCCATCAAAGAATGCCTCGAGTCCGTTCGAAGGAACGTCGAGGCATCCAACGAATCCGCTCGAATTTAATGAAAACGCTTTCATCGGGTCTCGATGTTGCCCAGAGCACGCCCGTAATGATTGAATTCGCCCGTTTCAGCAGAACCTCGGGCGTGGAAAACGCGGATCTCCGCTTCTTGCGCGCTTCGCTTCTTTTTTTCTCTCCCCTACTGTTTCTGTATTTCTCTCTGTCTCTCTTATGCATCGAAACGCACGGACCGAGTTTCACCTTTTCCCAGCCGTGTGTGCTCCTAGGCTATTTTAACGAAGTACGGCCGCTCGGTTCGCAAATAAGAGATAGTTTCACGACCGGCTCGTCGCTCGACGACCATTTTTCCATGCTGGTCGATCCGCGTTACGCCCATAACAGATGCGGTGCTCGTAGCCGATCTTATAGCTATAACGAGGCTGCTGTCGATCGAGAGCAGCCTGGGCGCTTCCGAACGGCCAATAGAGAAAAGGGAAACACAACGTGACAGAGAGATGCCAGGGCGGAGAAAAAAAAAACCGGTGAAGAGCGTAGGTACTGTTAATCAGGTAAAATCTTGACCTGTTCCAACCAGTTTCGTTAATGAGCCCGTGACACTGTATTTACTAGCTGATTCCGATCTCTTTTGTCTGGCGAAATTTTTAGAATAGATTAAGTTGTTTAGAACGAACTTAGAATTTAAAATGAATCTTTAGAATACATTTTTTTCTTCTTATTATTTTGATTTCTAATTACCTTTATACGAAACGCTTTCTAAATAGTGGATAAACCAACAGAGCAGTTTCTCGGCCTATAAAGTTTCCTCTCCCAGGAATCGAATGGTTCAAAGGTTCAACGAATCGATTCCACGCCTAGAAAGTCGCGGACGTCGTAAACTGCGTAAAAATTTATCGTTCGATTAGGTTTCATTAACGAACCCCGCGACACTTCCTGTATTAATTAAAGCGTTCGTTTCTCGTCGCGTAAAATTCTTGTTGCCTCGATAGCGTCGATTTCGACCTCGGTGTAATCGCGTTGGGGACATTTCGCGGTGTCATTACACTTCATTAAGTTTCACATGTTTCCACCGTAATGAAAACGATATTGGACAAGTTTTGTCGCTCCACTGTACGTTTACACGTTTAACCAGACAGAAAAAATAAAAAATAAAATAACATAGTATAGGCGGGATCTCGAATGAATCGAAGTTCCATTTCCTGAACGCGTTTGGCGAAAGTGGACGAATAATTTTCTCGTTACCAGCGAATTATTTTGATTCACCGGTCGTAAGTAGTAAGCGCCCGTTACTGGTCAGACGTGCCGCCTCGAAACTCGGCTATTCAACGCTTCTCGATATCGCAAACTTTTTAACAGTTAAAAAGATCAAAATGGTAACGATATTTTAAATACCTATCGACACAAAATATTATTCTAACTGAAAAAGAAAAAAAAAAAATTATCAAAATAAACTCGGTACAGATTTATAATATTAACGTTATTTAAAATTTTCAGTATACTATTTAAAAGACTGAAAAACGGAATTATTTTATAACCTAGGCTAAATTCGAGTCATCTCGCCTTAACTTAACTTAACTTTATATCACAGTATTGAATAGTATTATCCAATATTTTCTCTCGTTTTAAATACACTCCAACTGATTCCTGCCATTATTATTCGCGCAACTCTATCACCATATCGATCCCCGTCAACCTTCATCGCGAAGAAAGGAAAGAAGAGATCGAGGAAGAAAGGCGGGGCGGCACAAAGTCGAACGGACACGAGAGACGGAACAGGGATTACACGCGTCGCGGTTGAAACGCTTCGGACGATTTATCGGCTCTCCTTTCGAATTCTTGCCGCGCTTCATAAAAACGACGTCGCACGTTATGTCCGTGGCCACGGCCCCGCCGCGTATAACCGTGAATTGTCGTTACGTTTGTCATTGTCGTTGTAAATAAAAGGGCCCGCGGCAATCGTATCTGACCGGGGCCGGCGAGAAAGAGAGATCTACCGCAGATATTCCCGGGTAAACGAGTATCCCCTCGCGTCTGCAGCGACAGTAATGTCAGACCGAGCTCTTTTATTACTCATCCCTTCTTTCCCTCTCTTTCTCTTTCTTTCTCTCCGTTTCTATCTCTCTCTTTTTCCTTCTCTTTTCTTCTTTCGTTGTCCCACTAAATCCTCTCTCGGTTGTTTCTTTCTTTCTTTTGACATCGGTCGAAAAATCGGCGTGGCCAACTCTGAAACGAAGGATCGCCGAAGTGGAGACGTATCGCGGTTTTTCATCGCCAACCGTTTTCGTTACGTTTCTTTAGCTTTTAGTTTCTGTATGCCTGCGACGCGAGTTCGATTTTTTTGAAGCGACGAGAGGGAGGTTTCGTTTCGAACGCGGGTCGAATTTAAATGGTCGCTTAGTCTACGTGTTTCCTTGCTTCTTTTTTTTTTTTGGGACAGATTTAGATCAAATGGAGTTTCCAGTGGAATTTTGGATGGACGGATTAGGAAAGGGGGCGAAGGGAGGGTAGGTTGGATTTTCCTGTCCGGCAGGTTGACCTTTCCAGTATAAACGAAAATATAACTAAATTAATTGAATGTTGATTTATCATTGCTCATGCTGTTGGAAGATTGACACAAGTGATAGCAAATGTTTGAAATATTGCGGTATAGAATATTAAATTCTAATCGAAGATCGAATTTTTCTTTTTTCCCTGTCCGTAATTACCGATACCTGCACGTTATCTTCGCATACTTTTACAATGTTCTATGCAAAGCAGTGTTGCGTAATTTCCATTAATTACCACGTTACGTTCGCGGACTGAATTTTCTCTTAAACATCTGTCCACGTCCATTAAAACGTCTCGCGAATCCAGTAACAGAAATCTCTAAAATCCGGAAAGCATTAATGGATTAAATAGCCCGTGTCATGCATATATTCATGCGTCCGATGGAGTTTCACTCACATACTCGAACACTTAAGAACGATCGTACAAAAGAAAGAAAGAAAAAAAAAGGAAACAACAACAACAAAAAAAGAATAAAAGAAGAAGAAAAAAAAATGGCATCACCTCGGAGAAATGTACCGTGAATTAATTGCATCGTGTTATGCAACGCGGTGTCGGGTGAAATTTTCGACGGACGATTATCCGTGCTAAATTGCATAATTTTTCGCGAGACGTGTCGTTTTCCGGCCGATTGCCCCGCAAGAGATTAATTTGAAAAGCGAAACACTTTCGAAGCCAACCACTGGAAAAGGAAAACGGCCAGGGTTCTGTTTAACTTTTCAGAAGCCTCCTATCTAACTTGGTCACAGGTGCGTTCCGCGAGTCAGCCTAAGTGATCCGCTGGACGTGTTGATATTTCGCGTACGAAATACCAAGATCGGTATTCGCCACTCTCACTACCGGCACCTGGAATCGAACGGGACTATTCGGTTACCCGTGTGGCAACATTTCACGCTGAATGGACGTCCAACGCGTTAACTCGATAAATTGATCGTTCCTTTTTTTTTCATTTTTATTTCTTCTTTTTTTCTTTCTTTTTTTCTTTTTTTCTTTTATCGAGTACTCGTCTGACACCCACTAAGCCGTCCCGCGCAAAAACTTGGAATTATCAGCGATACACGTGGAACTATCCGGTGTTGGAGATGTAAGAACGGATAAGAGACACTAGTCTACGAAAAATTGGAACGACCGGTAGCTCGAGCGTCGATAAACGATAAGCGCCTCCTTTAACATTTACCTCCGCCATTTCTATCCGCGTGTGCTTTTATTTATCGTTTCTTGAAATTCTTGCTCAACTGCAACTCGGTTACCGATTAGGTTTTCTCTGCGTCGTCGATCCTTTTTGGTTTTCTCTCGTGCAACACGATGCCCGGACGAAATATATTTTAGTTCTACCAATTACTCGCCACTTCGGTATATTCTATTTAACTCGATCGTTTCGAGAGACTCCAACTTGCTGCTTCTATTTATATTCTGCAAAGTCTAGACGATAATCGATGGAGTAATTGCCTGTTGAACAACAAGCCCATGGGATCCGTCGATGGAAGCTCCGGTACAAATCTTACCCACGATACAGCCGGAGCAATTCCCGGCAAATTGAAGAGCAGAAACGCAGCTTACAGTAATTCTTCGCGCAACAACGTCGAGCCGCGTCGGTGCATTAGAAGCGGCAGCACCCGTGTGCACCGCGTTAACTCGAGCATTCCCATGGATTTCCACCGGCAATGGCGGAACGATCCCCCATAAAGCGTCCTAGGTACATCGAAGTTCTCGAATATCGACATAAACTGGAAAGGAAACGCTGGAAACGAGCTCCGTGTTCCCGGGATCCGCCCACGCGGTTCGATTCCCATAATCAACGGGCTGCTTATTAATTGGTCCTGCGAGACTTCACGACGGCGTTTCGATGAAATAAAATCGAAACCGAGTCGACGAGGCGAGTAAAACCGGCGTGGGTTCAGCGTTTCAGCTTAATCGAGGTATATTCGAGATGTAATAGCGCGAATCTCTTGGTTTTCTCTGTTTAATCGATCCTTAAGGTAGGCTCACACTAATTACTTAGTTTTTCTCGAAAGATTCTAGAAATTCGCGATTTGAAACCGCGTTGATGGTGGAACATGCAAGATTTTGCGAGAGTCGAAATCTAAACATTTTTTAAACAAAGAAAAAGTAGAAGATTGAATTGTGAAAATGAGAAGAGTGCCGGAAAAAGATTTATAGGGTGTTTAATTCTTTACTAGGGCGACGTGGAACGAAGGTAACAGCGGCGTGTAATAGCGACGCAGTTCGAAACGAAAATATTTGTTTCTGATAGCAGAGACGACCGTGATCGAGGCCGTTCGGCTGGTCATCGGCCATTTTCGTACTACGGCGTACGAGCAGGCTCGTTTCTCAGTCGTAGAAACAGTGAAGTGCGTTCAGGTTGTGGTTCGTCGAGACACCTTGTGAAAAAATCGATTTCGATCAGAATTTCTTCGATGACGAGTATAGAAGTTTCGTTATTAATAAAATGGACCAAAGAGTGGTACCGTGACCGGATTCAATGGAGTGAAAACGAAGAATTGTTCACGGCAATCGGCGACTGCTGAAGGACGACCTCTGAATGATCGATACGATTCGGACCACCTTGAAAACTTCGAACAAAGAGCCTAGATGTTCGGTGTGAGCCTACCTTTAGAGTGCAGAAGAAGCGTGAAAAAGGTAAAAGGGAGAGCAGGGCAGCGAGAGCATAGATTTTAATGGAGCCCGGTCATCGACGAGTTGCAAGCATTAAAACAAATCTGTCCGTACGGAACGACCGCGATATCCATCGACGATCGTTTCTCGAACTTCACGGGATTCGCAACAGGAACCAGTCTGTAACGGCTCGCGATTATCCCCTTTCAGCCCTGGAACGCGTTAGCGGAATGGTCAAGTTAGCTGTGAAAGAGGTGTGAATTTATTTGAACATCCTCTTCGCGATCGTTACGTGGTCTCGGTTCGATAATAATTGGTCATTTTATAAGTAATGTTGTTTCTCGACGCTAGCTTTCAATACAAAGTATCAATACTTATATATATATTTAATCAGTGTTCCAAAGCGTCCTGAATTTTTTGACCAAGGAGTCCAGAAAATACTGAGATGGGAAAATATATCGTTGCATCGATGACTAAAAATGAATGCGAGTTTTAATATATTTCGATCAAAGTCTTAATTGCACTTTGGAATTTTTTTTGTCTGCCGTAAGAAGGGTTGCTCGATGTTACGTGTTTTTAAATTGCATCACTTATATATAGTACGCGTATTTTCAATAAGAAAGCGGTGCAATTTTCAATAATAATTTATGCGACAAGATCGCGATAATTTATTGACAAAATATTGTGCCTATGCTACCGATTAGGGTGTTGATACACAGATAACGGATATTAAATTCCGCATAATGAAGCATTAACCTCTTCGATCTGGCCAAAGTTATGGTAGCCGATATCGTCTTAGAAAACAGCCCTGTTAAATAACTACAATTTCATCGTGTGTCTTTCCTCGGCAAAACTACAACGCTGGGGCTCATAATTCATACAGCATGGCAACAATTTCACCGCGTAAAATCTCATTTTATTCCGTAATTGCTGCACGGTCCAGGGAGCATATCGAACCGCCTTCGATCCTTTCCTTGCCGCGACAATTAGTCGCGCTCATTAATAATCGTTATCCGTGCAAATCGTCGGATTTATTACGGAATTCAGCGACATGGGGCCAACTGGGTGTTCGCGTTTATCGTTGAATTAACGCATTTTCATTCGCGACAAACTTCTCCTTCCCTGTTATCGGTCCAGTTGACCAACTCTGGAACTGAGACACGAAATATTTCGCGTTGCTCCTGTGCACGTACACGAAACCCAACGATGGCATATAAATATTGCGTAATTACATTTACGCTTGCTTCCCTGTTATCGCGTTATCGAACTGGTGGATAGAACTTTCCTGCGAACCTGTGATACCGGTGCGGCGGTCGAACGACTACGAGATAAATTTCACCCACGTATGGACGATGATATCGACTTATTCAATGTCCGCTACCTCGTACGCGTGATTTAGGACTGTATTGGAAATAGATTCGCCCGATCGAAACCCGCCAATGCTAATTTATCGATCGGCGCAATAAATCTGCCAACCGGCTTTTGGTCGCCGTTTAGACGCTGGTTATTAAATTGACGTAAGCCATCACGTTTTCCACGCGCGGAAGCTGGCTGGATCTGGAGATTGGATCAGAGTTTTATTTGTTTCAGGAAAAAGTAGTTTTAGACACGTTGGCTGGTACGCGTTGAACGTTATTGATTGGGTTATTGAAACCTTATCGATTCAAATTGAATTTTATTTCTGAAAATCGTAGCCCGATATACGTGCAATGGTTTTTAGATTTTTTTCAATCAAACAGCTATCTTGTTCCGTTCAAAAAAAAAACTAATTTAAGAAGAAAATGTGTCTTTGGCATAGAAAAAATAAATTCGCACGACGACGACAGCTTCTCTATATTTGTTTCAACGTTAGAAAATAGAAAAAAATAAAAAAAAACTGAATCCTGATCGAGTCGAAAAAGACACAAAGACTGCAGTAGAATAAGGAATACTTTCCATGAATTGCCCAAAGTTTTAAACGATAATGTATCTTGTACGGAAGAGGCGAGACAGAGACGATCGCGCTGGCTTAATAATTATCGCGTGCCAGGAGATCGCGGTGCCATTAAGGTGAATCTGTTCGCGGAATGGCGACGATCATTGCGACTCGCTTACGATCTACGAACGGCGCATATCGTGCCAAACATTAAACGCAGAATGTCCCCAGGGTAAAACGATCGTTGTGTCGGCAAACGCAACGTTATGCGACGAGGCGGCAAACGCGAAAGTCTCGTTTGCGTCTGACCAATTAAACGTTTCGCTGCGATCGACCGAGCACGTGCGATTACCCTCCTGACTTTACATTCTGGATCAGTCGCGCTTACGTTTTGTCCACGAGTCGATGCTGAACGTGCTAAACGATTATTAACTATTATTAAGGTAGAATAATCGTGGCAATTTTCGTGGAATTATATCTGCAAGGAACGTAGGATTCGTAAAGAGACGTTTCGAATCGAGTAATCGTTCCTTTATGGTGTTTATGGGGTAATAACCGGAGGATCGTTCTGATCAGCGATCTGAGCTATTGGATTTTTAAATAAAAGTTCTAGTTACTTTAGGAGACTTAACTTTGTTTTATTACTTTGAGAATGGAAGGATTTTTACGTTTATTGATTTATTAATTTAGTTCTTTGCACTTAGGTTAAATTATAGTTTATATTATACGTTATATCATGTTCTTGAAGTCTATTAATTTTCCCGGGTTCTATGGGGAAGATCATTATCGGTTACGTAGCGGTAGCTCGATTAAATTGATGTGTTGCTTCTGGTTTCAATAAAACTTTCCCGATAAATAACAAAATCCAACAGGTAGAAGAGTCGTATATTCGACGTCGATTCCTGAAAGACGACGCTACACGCGCGCGAGGATGCAGATCGGTATAACAGGATGCTCCTGTTCGAAATTCAATTATCCTCGCTTTCTTTACGATTCTAAAAAAAAAAAAAAACGAGACCGCGAGCCAAGTTTATAGGCCGAGAAATTCCGCTTCTTTTCCTTAATAAAGCAGCGAAAGGCGCTAAGAACATTCGACACAGCGAGGTATCGCAATTAAATCGATGGAAAAGAAGAAGAAGGAGAGAAAAAAAATAGGGAAAGGAAAGGTTGTTTAAACACCTCTCGCGATACGTTATCTATTTCCTACGTCGATTTACTTGTCCCGGCCCATTTTACACGCCTCTTCCTTCATTCCAAGCACACCCTTCGCTATTTGTTTCTTTAATGGCCTTCTTCTCGCTACCAACGAACGCGTTATCGCTGTATCAATCTATATGCGTGTATATCCAATACAATCTGCTTACCAATTGCATTACATCACGCCACTTTTTGTCCCTCGTCATCTGATAACTGGAACGATCGTCCTTATCCATCTGTGTGTATCCTTTTCGAACGGTTTTCTCTTAGTTGGCGCGGAAAAAGTGGCGCGCGAAAAATAATAACAGATCGCGTCGTTTCGTAAGGTTCTAACGCGCGGCGAGCCAATCGGTGCAGATAAATCTGCGAGCTCTGTTAAATATTGACAACGTGGAACAGATTATAGTGCGATACAGTCGACCGTTGGCCGGCACGGAACCCCTTGTTTGTCGTTCGGTTGCACGCACCGTGATAATCGATCTGATGATTTGCAATCGCGTGCGCGGAAGCATTTGTTAACAATTTTTTTTTCTTAACCCTGTGTAACGCTACGAGGCTTGCAGATTATGTACTAGTACCGCAATGGTATTTATTAATTTTTTATTTTACTTCTTTATCGATGTACTACTGTATTCTATCATTATAGCGTTGCTCCGATACTAGTTGCAAGAGAACACAATTTTAAAGAGGATCGATCCTCTCGCTACGAAGACTGTGTGCATGTACGTTCTAGAAAATGATTTAATCGTTCGGTACGCAGGTGTTTTTTACAGCACAGAATTATACTACACTAACTGTAATATTGCATTAGGAAAAATTGTAACCACCTGTAGACTCGGAATATTTTCAATTCCAAAGACATCGTAGTGAAAGGGTTAAATAGTAATTATCGTTATAATATCTATACAAGAATTATTGAGTCGTACTATATCATTATTACCAATTATTGAGCGATATTAATCATTAATAAATACCAGGAAATCTGATACGCTTTCAAAACGAATAAATTCATCCATAAAAGTGATGCAACGCAGTGAAGCGAGGATTACTAAATTCCTCGAGGAACGTATTCCTAAGTAAATTAACTTTCTACATAACAAAACTACTCTTGAACAGAAACATGATCTTTCTCCTATTCAGTAAGAAATCGATTAATAAAAAGATCAATTAAATCCAATCATCCACGGTAACGAAATGGCATTTCAAGCGATTTCACGAACCATCCACGCGACTCGTATCGAGTGCAGCTCGCAAGTGGTCGAGCGTGCGCGTTTCAAACGCGTTTTCCAAAGGCCTCTCGAGCGGTATATCAAGGATTTTTATCCTTCCGCCGCGGTTACGCCGCGAAACCTTTCGAAATCGTCCGCGACGGCTTGTAGGCGATTTTTTTCATTTTGCTTTAGCCATCGCTGCTCAAATCACCGGCGACCTTTTCGCGATCGATCGTTGAACGCACGTGCGACACGCAGCTCTGCGTGATAAACCTGTGGACCGAACGAACCACTCGTGAGTGTTTTTTTTTTTTTTTTTTTTTTATTTCTCTATAACATTATTTAACTTGAAAGTTAAGTAGTATTGCACAGGGTATATTAGTTGAAATAAAAATTACCGCGTTGAATATGTTCGAAGATATAAACGCGAGGGAAAAATCATTGGAATAAAAATTATTTTGCGTAAAAGAGGCTATTACACAGATCTAACGATATTTTTTTTTACACGTCGAAACATTTCGAATAAATTTTCTCTTATTTCCACGATTCCGAAAATATATAAGATGGTAATTTTTATTGCATCAATAAATTAGTTTCAGTAAAAACGAAACGCTAATGAACAATAATTATTTGTTTTATAGAATTCATCCAGGAATCAACCCCCACTTTCAGCCGCCATATTGCAACTACGTCCCAACCTGTTCGATTGGTGAGTCACGTACGTTTAATTTTCTAATTTCAACAATCACGCGATGTTTACAATCGTATGTTGTCTCGTTTGAAACGATTTTGATAAATAAAAATATTTCATTTCTAATCGTCGCTACCGTTACGAACCAATGTCTCTCGTTTCGAACGAGGCGAATTTCGCAGCGATAAATATTCATGAGAGCATGCACGGACAAGCGAGCTCGAACGAGCAAACGACTGAATTAAGCCGGACAAATAAGTGTACATTGTTCCGTGAATATCTCGGTTAGAGATACCCGGCCACGATATCTCGATTTTCGCCTGGAACGCCGCCTCGCGCACGCGGAACCGTTTCACGCGCGAAATAACGCTTAACATTTAGCACAGCGTGTTCACCGATATGAAATCCTCGCGTGGAACGAGCAGTAGACAGCGCACACGTCCAGATGTCGTATCGCGTTTAAGAAACGTGCCACGTATTAGACTCCAGAGGGACGGATTAAAATATCAAAGATCGCCCGCGGCCTATCGTCGAGTCGAGGCTTCTCGATCGAAACAATCGCGATTCCGATGCTTGGAGTTACGTGGAATCTCATTTCAATATTTACGAATTTATAAAGCTTGCATCGCTGGTAAGAAAAATTTTGATCGGACAAAATTTTATCGAACAACTTATACCTGGTTTGACAAGGGAGTGTTTGGGACTCTTGGAGAGATGTAAATTATTAGATTAAATTTATCGCGTAGCTGGAATGGATAATCTTCATCGTTTTTTAAAATTATTCTAGAATTATTCACACGATTTTTGGACGCATCTTTGATTTTCTTCTTCAAAACTACCCTTTATCAATATCAGCACACGCTGCTACCATTCATCCAAGAAAAGTGTCCGCACAGACACCTTCGAATCCTTGTATCGGCTTACAAAACGGATCAAAATAACAAAGGCAACTCTCATATATCTACGTCACGAGCAATTGGACGCGAATAGCCTTCCAAAGAGACGTTCCTCGCGAGAACCCATCGACAAGCAGAGCAGGGTTACAAAGAGCAACGAAGAGGGAATCGATCGGTCATTACCATAATTTGTATATGAGTGCCACCTGGAAGGTTACCCGGCCAGCACGACGCGAATTCACCCTTTTTTTTTTCTTCTTCTTCCGTCTTTCTTCAGCTACTTTCTCCCCAGCCCTTGCGTCTTCCTTTCCCGAAGGAAGGTATGCTGGCAAAGGCGACACGCCTGGCCGTGTTCCTCCATCGTGGTCGTCGAGGCAACCGGAGAAAAACGAGTTCGTTGAAAAGCAGCGGCGATCGAGCGGCGATCTCGTCGAAGAGAATCGTTGGTTCGAGCCGGGAGAGCGGAATTCTTGAGGCTTTTTTTCTCTCGCGTACATAGAGACCACGGGGGCCTAGGTAGAAATCGCTTAGGACGTTTGCACGTGTCGATCGTCGCTTTTTCGCGGTAGTTTCGCCGACGACGGATGTGCATAGAACGTCGTTGCGCGAAACGACGTCGTTTCACCGTCAGACGAATTTACGGTCGAACGAGCAACAGCGTGTTAACCGTCCACTCTCATTCAACCGTTGATAAGCGACACTGCCGCGTATCTCGAGCTGTCCTTCGTTAAAAGTCCTCGGATCGAAAAGTGTTATCGGCCAACGGCCAGTTGATTTACCGTCCAATCGATTCGACAAATATGTGAAATTTCTTCCGCGGACTCTTGGCGAGAAAAATGGAGCCATTTAAAAGGTATCGGGGATCCGAGATCAACGATGCTTGCGTAAGATCATCTTGTCGCCCCGCGGAAAGTTTCCAGCGGGTTTCCAGCGAGTTTCCAGGCAATTTGCGTTTCGACACGGCTGGGGAGGACGCGCAGCGTTCCAGAGAAAGTTCCACCAGCGTTATCGCGAACGCTCGTATTAGATACGGTGGTGGCAACGCGATAAATTACACGAGTGTCTTAATTTCGTCGCGAGATAAGAAATGGTGAAAAAGTAGAATGGAAAAACGCGGTTGGCGGAATTTCCTTAAGAACGAAAACAGTTTTGGTTGGTTCGACCCTTAATTGGAGTGGCAGCGCGATCGTTGCGCAAGCGGTTAATGGATAATGAGCAAGAAAGCGGAGGCATTCGTGGTTTATGTAATTAGACTAGATTAACTTGTCGCTGGACTTCAAGATAAAACGTGTCGATTTTTAGTCCAGATGGTTTTGTTAAGTTTTATAATTATCTTATAAAACATTGGCAATTTCACGTTAGACAGTTCAGCATAAATTCTTACAGGTGAGATAAACCAGTCACAATTTGCAAAACCACAATCGTTAAAGTTCAATCTCGTTTACTCACATTTCTCAAAAAGAGCGTGACACAATTTCATGCTTCGTAACCACACCCTATGTCCAACTTTCCTATCACGAATTAAAAATTAAAAATGAGAGAAAAAAAAAGAAAAAAAAAAAAAGTAAATAAATAAAACAAATAAATCGCAAGAAAACGATGACAAAAATATCGAAAACGCCAGAGGCGGTATCCTTCGATCCGTCTCCTCGCATTAAGTCGCGCGGCGATAAATCAAAAAATCTCCGGAAAGGTCAAGGCGCTCGTTATCTCGTCGGTAACAGTGTCCAAGATTTTTACGAGCATTCGTGAATACCTCGCGCACCTCCCTCCGGGTCTCCGATGTTTTTCAAGGGGGGCGACGACAGGTCCACGGGGAACCACGTTTCGCCGCCTCCATTAAATTCCACGACGACGACCATCGACGCGCCATCATCATCGCGTGTCCGTTAAGCGACACGCATGGAAACCCGCGTTTTCATCGAAAATAATCCTCTCCGTTCATTTTCTACCATTTTCACCCCTTCTTTTCCTTATTTCTCGATCAAGTCTTCGACAGACGTGGCCACGTCGCGGTAAATCGAGACCTCGACGCGATCGTATATCAATCGCTATAGCCGCGTACGTTGCGCGAATAAATATAATTATAAGTAAGAGCAAGGCTGGACCACGCCCTGTCTCCGCTCTACTCTCTTTTTCTCCCTTCGTACTGTCTCGTTCTCTTCTTCTTTCCCTGTCTCTTTCCCTCGACGCGAGTATGTGCTCGTGTACAAGCGTGCACGCTATCCTTGCGCTCTCTTTTTCAGTTTTTCTCTCTTTCTCCGTCTCCTTGGCTATATCTTTGTTCAACTTTCAGATCATAGCTAAGTTTGTCTCCGTTCGATCGTGTTGTCTGTCCTTTTTTGAGTTTTATACTCTCTCCCTCACCGTTTTGCTCTCTTTTCTACGAGCTTCCCCTGTCTCTGTCCGACAACGCTCTTCTTATGGAGTTTCTCTCTATCTGGTTCTTCCTCCATCTCTCTCTGTCGCGTCTTTTCTGTCCTTTTCCCGGTTTTCCTGCTCCGTCCTCGTCCACCACGCGTGCTTCTCATTGAAAGCACGCTGCCCCGCACGATAAATGGGTTTAGCTCCGGTTAGGTTCCTTTTCTCCTATCTTCCACGCATACTCGAGCGGCCATCCAGCCGGCCTCAGGCCGAGCTCCTATAGACGTCGCGAAATCCATCGACGATCGATTCCGATCGCCCGTGATGGCTGTTTTTGCTCTTGTTTTGGCGCTTTGGAAGATTTCTAATTGGTTATCGAAGAATTTAAACGGTGGATTAATTTTATTACTGGCGCGAGGGGTTTTGGTGTTCTCTGATTTGGACGAGTAAACGGTGATCATTAATTAAGAGTTTTATAAACTTGCAAAATATAACGAAAAGGTAAAACGATTGTAAAAAGAAAGTTATCCGTATCCATTTTCAAATATGCTCATGACAAGCTTCCACGTTATTTTTCTCACCGATAATCAATTTTTTCACCCAAATAAAAGCTTTTTTATGCGTACGAAAAATATACAAAAATCATCTATGTACGGTTTCGACTAATAATTATTTAATTTTTGAGAGCATATACAGTAGTGACCGCAAAAACTGCACCACTTTGCACCACTCTGTGAGCTGTTGATAAGAAGCCATTCACTAGCTGTGAACACTTTTTCAAAACTGACACTCATACATAATCGAGCCACGCTATTAAAAGACCACGTTAATATAATTTAGCACAACTACAAAGTTTAGTAACTACGTACATTCGACAAACTGCGTTCTTCAGAAGTGGTGCAATCTTATTGGCCACTACTGTACGCATATACGACTTTCGCAGCGAAAGATAATTTCTATTTTTTGAACATACTAAAACTCACAACAAAAATAATCCTAGTGCGATGTTCACGCTCACGAGAACATCTTCGCACACCACTCCGACATCTTAGCTCGTTCATTCCGCAAGAAGCAACAGAACCGTCAGCAACGAAAGGCTGCAACACGAACTACCTAATCCCCCTCTTGATAAAACGACCACATACGATACACGTTATCGTTCAACCGCGACATAACTCTCAAAATACCAATGCTCATCGGCGAAACAACCAGGGGAAACGACACCGGTACGATGGAAAGGGGAGCGTCGCGTCTATCCGTGAAACGAGTATCCGCTCATAAGTGTATAAATCAGGAAGAGAAATGCCGGCCACGTATTTTATAAGCGCGCCGCTTGCGTCGCGCGCTAACAAGATCGCGTTAATGTAAATTGAGAAAAACATTTACAACGCAGGACGGGACGAGGCCGGAGGATATTGCATATTCCCGGTAACGACGTGTGATCCAGTTGACAAAGAGGCTCCTCTGGCGCGTTGTACGCCTCCAGGATTTTCTACGCACGAAATGATTCTCGTAGATCGTCGATGCTAGGAGTGACATAATCGATCCGTCGTGTTCGTGTAGGCTGATTAATTGTCTGTTTCAATTAGGCTCCATTTCCTTTGGTGTTATTCCGGTTGATTTTGCAGGGATTTTTAGGGGAATTTTGTGGAAATATTGGGGGATTATTTCTTGTCGCGTAGAAGAATTTTTACATCGGGATTTAAACAGATTTCTGGTTGAACGAATAGAGATATTCTGTGTAAATCGTAGTCGAGAATTTAGGGTAAAGAAATTGTTAAATGAAACATTAAACATCGAGTTCGATACAGTTTATTAAAACAGTCGAATCATGATCGTTCGTCTCGGAGAGATTCCTCCTCCCCGTTCGTCGCGTTTATCCGTTGTCGTTGGTGGAACGTTAACGGCCATGCAAATCGACGTCTTGATCGATGCGACGACGCCCGCAGGATCTAGTTTCACTCCGATCACGTTGGATTAGCTCGCGCATCATGAACGTTCAGATGGCTCCGAGATTACGCCTGGATAACCCTGCACTTATGAGTTATTTTGTCGTCCATCCAGGAAGCGCGCGTTTGAAATATGTTAACCCTTTCGGTCGAGCGACCGGGGCATTTAATGAGCCGGTTTAAAATTCTTCGCACGTTTCCTTCGATGTCTGCTTCCTTTTCCTTTTTTTTTCTCTCGTTTATTTTTTGTAAACGTACAATTAGGGTAACGAGGAGGGAAATTGAGTGGGTTGGTGTAAATTATTATCGTGGTTTTGTTTGGGAAATTTTTTTCAAACTGTAATTGATATATTTTATTTCATTTTATTTCATTTTATTTCATTTTATTTATGACCATCGTTTAAGCGAGGTGGTAAAGTTTTTGATACGTTTATTTTAAAACTTACCCTATATTGACGATTCATTTTCGTAAAAGAAAACTACCAAGAATTAAGTCATTAAGAAACAACCATTAATCCTTCGTAACGCTATGTGACTTCGAGGTTAAATATCCTTATATCTGCCTATTATACATTTTTTTTTTAGTCCCATTTTATTCGCTCATAAATGCTATTATATTTTATTGTTACACCACTGCGTTCTTCAGTTACAAAGGATTAATTTTACCCCAAAATATTCCCAACAATTCCAACAAACATCTCCAAAAAAAAAAGAAAAAAAAAAAAAAAAGAACCCAACCCGAAACTCAACACAAATCCCAGCACGATCACGACTGAAAGAAGCTCCGTCTCGGCGTAACGAGCGAGCGGCGCTAAAAAGTGTTCCACGCCCCCTTTCATCCGTGCATGCGAGATCGCAATTGTCGCGGTTGAAAGTGCAACGGGAGAACGATAAACGCGAGAGTAAAACGAGACGGAGCCAAAAGGGAGGAAAAGAGAGAGAGCGACTGGAATAGGTGCAACCGTCATAAATCAAAAGCGTTCCTCCGGTACGGTGACGTAAGAAAAACAGCTGCTTGCAGCGCGGTACGAAGGCGTCGGATGATATGCGTTGCTTCTCGTCCGGGGGATATGTTAGGCGCGTGTAAAGCGCCGCGACGAACAATGAGCAAGATAGCACAAGGCTCGCTAATTCCGACCGATTGTGCTCTCTTCGTGGCTGTCGTTCAACGGGCAACGCGTAAAAAGAGGAACCTGACCGTGGATTCGTCCGGACAGCTGCCTTCTTCCTCTCGCCACGGCTCCCTTTCTCTCTTTTTCCTCCTCGCACCGCTCCTCGATTCCGTCTCTCAATTGTGCTCATCGGCGAAGAATGAAATACCGTGGACGTTTTCATTTCTCTCTTCTTTATTTCTTCTTTTTATTTTCGTTCGAGACCCGTGACCTCCGTCCCCTTCTTCCCGTTTTGGGGATCTTCCCGATGAAGTGGTACAATGTATGATTTTTTTTTTTTTCGTGTGTGTGTCGGACTCGGGTTTGTACGCGGTGCGTCGAGTGTCCGAGACGCGTTGGATGTTGGACGGTTTGTTAACATCGGGAAAAGTCAGGCTGGACGGGAATAAGAGAGGCCTCGAGACGGCGAGGGAACAACGATTCGCGAGGAAACGAGAAGATTCGGTGCGAAGCTTGTTGAATCGTGTATTTTGGGAATAGGTTGAACCGAATACCTGATACTGGAACTTTTTAGTCGTCGCGAATGAGTATACAAGAGCATCAATGTCGATTCGGGAAACTCTCTTCTTTTTTGGTGTTTCGTAAAAGTCATCCGAATCCTTTAAATTTTCCTTTGATCTCTACATCTTCAAACTTTGTGTGTCTTTAATTAAAACCTGCTTCGAGACTAATTGGAATACGCTTTGTTCGCTATATAAATGCTCAAAGATCTCAAGCATCGAACACCAAAAACCTTTCCTAAATCCATTCTGAAAACCCTCAAACTCCACCACAAGCACCTATTCGCTCTGCTGACATCAATCTTCACCAATCACTCCTTTCCGTCAACTTCTGCCAAGAAGCACCCAACAGGGGAAACTACCAGCCAGACCAAACCACAGAAGGAGCCATCCGAGCAACCATAAGCACCATATACTCAAACACACGAAGCTCTGGCTCACGCGTATCGTCGCGNATCGCGAATGAGTATACAAGAGCATCAATGTCGATTCGGGAAACTCTCTTCTTTTTTGGTGTTTCGTAAAAGTCATCCGAATCCTTCAAATTTTCCTTTGATCTCTACATCTTCAAACTTTGTGTGTCTTTAATTNGTCGCGAATGAGTATACAAGAGCATCAATGTCGATTCGGGAAACTCTCTTCTTTTTTGGTGTTTCGTAAAAGTCATCCGAATCCTTTAAATTTTCCTTTGATCTCTACATCTTCAAACTTTGTGTGTCTTTAATTAAAACCTGCTTCGAGACTAATTGGAATACGCTTTGTTCGCTATATAAATGCTCAAAGATCTCAAGCATCGAACACCAAAAACCTTTCCTAAATCCATTCTGAAAACCCTCAAACTCCACCACAAGCACCTATTCGCTCTGCTGACATCAATCTTCACCAATCACTCCTTTCCGTCAACTTCTGCCAAGAAGCACCCAACAGGGGAAACTACCAGCCAGACCAAACCACAGAAGGAGCCATCCGAGCAACCATAAGCACCATATACTCAAACACACGAAGCTCTGGCTCACGCGTATCGTCGCGTAAACACGCGTTCACGCGTGTGCGTGCACGTGTCACCGCGTTCTCCGCTCGCCGTTCCTCTTTTCTCCTTCTCTTCCCTCTTCGTCGGTGTGTTCGCTAAGTATGGCCGAAGTGGCGGCGTTCGAGTCTGTCTGTCGCGACCCGCGGTAAGCAAAGCAAACGACCTTCCGTGGAATCTGGACAACCTGTCTGCCCGCCTGCAGCCGAGCCGAGACCAGGCCTGCACTTGTTCCGCGGCGCACCGCTCGTTCCTTCTCTCTCAGCCGCCGCGAGCCTCTCCGTCCCTC
Organism: Ctenoplectra terminalis; assembly: GCA_019453375.1. Lineage (NCBI taxonomy): Eukaryota > Metazoa > Arthropoda > Insecta > Hymenoptera > Apidae > Ctenoplectra > Ctenoplectra terminalis. The sequence continues at coordinate 126,660 of SMSQ01017324.1, forward strand.
CTCTATCCATCCGTCTCGTTTCAAAGCACGCTACCAACTGCACCGAGGGTGTCCCGACCCTTTACTTATCGTTCACCGTTGCACACCGCCGATGCCACGCGTATGAATGGGAACCAGGCGCGGACCGTTTCACCTACGACCGGCTCTGCCGCGAACCGTGCCGCCATTTCTGCGCGGGAACGCGTCGATTCTTCCGGTAACGTGGCGTGAATGTTGCGCAGTGATTGTTAGATTCGGGATCGAAGAATTATTTAGGTAGTTTTGAGTAATTTCAGAGGGCTTTGGTCGTATGCTGTTTGGAAGCGTATTTCGGTTCGAAATAAAATTAGTAAAATTTCGATAGAGGATGAAACAACAATTACATAGATTAAGTTATGATTTTTATTCGGATTTGAACATTGGGTGCAATTAGAATAAATGATAGACGAATTTCTGAATTGGTTTTTGAAAAGGGGAGGCTTGAAGCGATAGGAGTAAGTTGTCTGACTCCGCGGCTTATTCTACTTACACCGCTAAACGCGTATACCGCTGACTGTGCAAGTTTAGCAAAAATGATTTAAAATCGGGTCAATATCTGTGCACAATGAATTTTTAATTTCTCATACGAAACTCAGAATTATTTTTGAGAGAACGTTTAAAAATCCTAATTGCAAAAATTAACGATACCGCTTGCTGTCTCGATCAATGGTTCTCGATAAACAGGTTATTTTTCTAATCATCTGTTATTGTGAAATAAAAACATCTAAAAAGAAGCATAAAAAGAGATCGTTTTATCCTCCGCCGCTTTTCCGTGACTCGCATCAACGCGCGTGAATGCTTCTCCGCTTGTGTATCGGACAATTTGAATTTCTAATTGCGGAAAAATACGTCGCTGGAATAACACCGGGATTGGCCCCATGAATATTTATGCGAGTCGAATTTAATCGCTCGCGTGGCCGCACATTAATGGCCGAATAGTATCGAGCTAGAAAAACTGTCTCGTCGATCGTGTCATTCCGCGAACTCGTGACTCCGTCTTTATTTTCTCTTGTATATTTTAATATTGATCATCTTCGGCACAGCTCGGCCATCGGTAATTATTTAACCCTTAAAAAGCTAATAGCTTATGCATATTATCACGAACGCCGAAGACACCGTGATTTTTGCTTATCCTCCATTTTAAATCAACGCTTCGAACAACACAATCGCGTCGTCCACTCTGTGAAGGAGCGTTGTTGAATATTCATTTTATAAAGGTGTTCTATCGTATTATATTCGATCCAAGAGGCCCAACAGTGTTTGCGGCCTATCGGAAGATTTAATTGCCCCATGGTTATATTTTATTATTCTCCGCCATGATTGCTCGAAGAAGCTGTTGGAGCGGCAGTTAATATTGTTTAATGCCACCAAACGTCAGTCGAATTTCTTTTATTAGGCAGCTCGGATGGTATACAACGATATCAAACAGCAATTTCTAGTCGTCGTCTATTTATCATGCCCGCTCTCGCTGGCTACCAGTCTTCTTTGAGAAACCTTCCCTACACTTTATCGTTATCAAATGCAACAGTGCTAAAGCAACGCTACCATAAAGACGTTGCAGTTTCAAGAAGACCACAAACAAAAGTCGTCGAGTTTCCTCCGCAACATAATGTAATTCGCGCCCGTACCCTCGCTCGTTCTCTTCGCCATCGCCATAAAAGGAAGACAAATCGGCCGTTGGACGATCCAATAAACCGTCGGACGTATCCTCGATCGCAGGAAGACGTCGAAGAATAAAACTTGACGGGTAAGATTTTCACGACCGGCAATTAACACGGTTGGCAAGATTTAAGGCGGAAATATTAGCCAACGTGGATGGCGCATCACGTCTATTTTAGGGACGTCGATGAATCATGGACACAGTGCTTTCCACGTGTTTTTGTCGAAATCGTTGCCCAGTCAGCGTTTATTGCCTTTCGAGGAATCTCCTCTCTTTTACGCTTCGATGTTCATTTTTATTTTTCACTTCTTTTTTCTTTTTTACTTTTTTCCTTTATTTTTTATTTCTTTTTCCCTGTTCCACCGGTGGCTGTTTCCTCCGACGATTGTTGCAATCGAGACTCGATTTATATCTCAAAGCGTAAGGGTTGCATTAAGGGACATTAAGCTACGTATTCGCGGTTTATGCTTCTCTGGTCGGTCTTTGGTTAGCGACTCGTTTGATTTGGAATTTCATTGAAACGAAAATAAATAAGCTTAACGACGCATAAAACACCGTCCTTTGATAGTCTCGTTTAAGGCCTGCCGAGACCGGGATCCATTCGCCACGCGCTCGATAATTTTACTCGCGCTCACTTTCGTCTCGTTGATTGCGAAGAGGAGCCTTAAGATTATTTTGTTGCTCTTCGTTTGTAGCACGGTTCTTCGTTTGATTGCGCGGCTCGACGCGAAATTCTGCTTAAGATGCGTACGTGGACGTGTTTTTGTGCAACGTTCGCGAAGTTGAGATTTTCGGTTTGAAGGTTCTTTGAAAGGTTCTTTTAATTCGTTCGATCTTTTTTTTAATGCAGATTTAAAAATTGTAACTCTTAATCTGTCGGTGCGATTATAAATAGTCGTTCCGCGACTGAAATACGATTAACTTGATTAAATTTATGTTCTCTGTCACTTGCGAAATCTACACGTTTCCACAGAACAAAACAGCTAAGATTCCTATCCAGAACTCGAGTCTATAATCCAGTGTCAATCATTAAATAGCCGTGAAACGTTTGTTGGAATATCTCTCGGAATACAAGATCGATCAATCCTTTAACGCGTCGTTCTGGACTCGCTGCTTTAGATCTTTCCTCAGCCACGGTTCGCAAGAGCAAAAAAAAAGCCGCGGCAAAAATGGCGGCACGCCGATTAACCAGTAATAAACGCCGTTTAATCCGTGGAGCGTGAAAATCGGCCTGGCGAAAACGTCTAATTCCTGTTCAATCGTGGATAAATCAAATTACCCAGAAAACCGATAAACTTCAGTGGCTCGTTTCATTTTTTAACGACGCTTACTCTCTCTCGCGCGCGCGCGCCTGCGAATTAATCTCCGGTAACCTGTTCTTTTAATGAAACAGAATTTTTCGCTATAATTATTTCTACAGAAGAAAAAAAAAAAAAAAAAAAAGAGAGGAAAACGAACACGTTTCATAAGGGAAAAGACATCTCGACGTCGATTAGATACGCGAAACGAGCTTGTGGATATATACACTGTGTTCTCGGATTGATATAACCTAAAAACGGTTAAACGCGCGTAAAAAAAATATGTCGAACAAATAGAATACAATTTTTCCATACGAGATTTTTTCCAGAAAATCATGTTTGAACATTTATTAAAGATACATGTATTTAACCAGTTAATTGCATAATTTCTTTGTTAGAAATTCCTTCGTGCACAGTATCACAAATTTATGAAATAGAATTAATTTTATTTGGGTCAATTTTAGCTTTTGAAAACGTATATATAATATAACCAGTTTTCAATGCTAAAATTAATCAATCCAAAATATCTATGGATAATCGGCTCGACGAGTTATCTCGTCTTTGTCAGTTAACGGGTCAACCTTCGACAACCACGATTTTGTTTGCACACGAAACAAGAACCAAAGTTCATTTTTCCACGTTAATCTAAAATCTAGAAACCAACGATATTGTATTACGATTGCAAAGACACCCAGTACAGTACGCAACGTTCTCCTCGTTGTTCCGAGCATAGTTGCGCGATCACACGCGTGGTGGTCGAATCGATATCCAGACACGATTATATTAATTACGAGTCCGCGTTATGAAACGGCCCCGGTGCCGCGTTGATTTCTGCTTCATTCATTAACCAGCCTTCTATAATTGCACCGGCAATCGCGCGCCGGCCGTAAAGTATCGCCGCGACGTTACACGGGCGACCACCGATAATTATCACGGACGATGGATATCGATCGTCGGGATATCGATGAAATATCGTGGCAAGTGGTTACCGCGAAACTGTGGTAAATAGAGGGTAACGCTTCGCTTCGTTAACGAGCCGATCTCGAATCGTTCGATTACGCTGGTATTCATTAACAAACTCTTACATTTCTTTTTCTCTTTTTCTCTCTTTCTCCATGCGATTCTCTTTATCTATCCATCTATCGATCTATCTTTTCTCGTCTCGACATTTTTCCCCTTTCCTTCCACCTTCCTTTCTCTCCACACTCGTGTTCCTCCCTCTGCGATCTTCATCCCTTCCTTTTTCTTCTTTTTCTCGTTTCCGTGCACAATTTTCACGACGATGCTCGTCGCTGAAGATCGGCAACGCAGAAATCGTCGGTTAAAGCAATTTACGCGCGCGCGATAATTTCCTATGGAACGAACGGTTAACACACGTTTACCGTTAAAACGATTTTCCACGATGCAGGAAGACAGACCATTGAAATCGTCTTTCACTCCGACCACACTCACCGGAAGCGTTAAATTGGCCCTTTTTACTACGAGGCGTGCGCGAGCTAGCGATTGACCGTCTCAGTGTTCACGGAATGCGGTTTAATTGGAAAAATTGGTTTTCCGGGGTAATTACAGGACGATCGCTTACCGGGGAATCGAATCACACGATTTTCTAGAACGCGGATTAGTTCTTTGGTAAATGGTGATCTTCTTCCTGTTAAATAGGCGTGTTTCCAGACTGTCACCTTTTCTGGTGCGTCACTGTGCGACGATGCGATTACGCTCTATTCGGAAAAGTTTACTCTGCATCTGATATTCGAATTGTTGAACGAATGTTGAAAATGAACTTGAGAATTTTAACTGAAAAAATTTGCGTTCAAATATCCGAACTGGAAGATTGAAACCTGATTTGAAATTAATTTTCGTAATCGAATTTCCTTGTCTCCGGTGTTCTAAATTGTCACCTTTTAATATCTAAGGCCGCTTATCTCGATCTCCAACCATCGCCTATAAAATAATCTTACACTCGGCGTACTATCTCTCAGCGTGTGATACCGATGACGAAACGCTGTTACGTTCTATCAACCCGGTCGATCCGTCGGAATTTAAATGAGTTTCTCCAAGGTGGTTTCTCTGGACTTATCGATAAACGCTGCAATTACAAACTAACCCAAGACCGGACAAAAATCCAAGCTTTATCGATATCTAATTCTAATAAAACAAAAAACCAATTTTCACGACTATATCACGCTTTCCAGTGGCGGAAGTGACGCACGGAACGCCGATGGATTGATCTGTTAACGATTTACCGAGAAATTTCCCCGATTTCATGAAATATCGTCCACCGATTTTATAATCGTAAAAATTTACAAATTGGCAAGAATGTCAGGCACGAATAACGGTGTATCGATCCACGTATTTTCGATCTTTTTCACGAAATCTTATCGATATCGTCATTCACAGTCCATCATCCTGTCCAACCTTGATACTCTAGGCGGAGTAATTAAAAAAGAAAAAGAAGAAGAGGATGTAAAAAAAATTCACGAACCGTTTTATCTTCGCAAGAACGTCGTCTTATTAATGGAACGTCCTATCGATAGAAAATTTACGTTCGCAACGCATGATAAGTGGCGTTAATCGTGTAACGGTTACGGCTATTAAACCGATTAAATCGGTCGAAAGGATTAGGATAAGCCATCGCGCTTCGTTCGGCTTCTCCTGAAGCTTTACTCATTTTTACACTCCTTTCTGTATATTTTTTTTTTTTCTTCCTTCTCTTTCTTTTTCCGCTTATGTTCGCATAATCAAGCAAGGGCTGAGTAATGCGACGTGTAACGACGACGGTAGTAAAGCTCGGTGCACGACAATTTGAATTGATCATCGCGTTATGCGCGGTCAATAAATCGGTGAGTGCTAAACCGAACCGAATGATTCACGACCGACGCACTTAAGGGCTTTAAATCTTCCTTCTTTCCGCTTTGTTGCTTCCGTTGCCTTCGTTTAATCAATGAACCGCTTTCACGAGGCGTGGTAGCGAGCTACGTGTTCTCCATTGAAAACCAATAGAACGTGAACTTTGGGTGAGCCAGAGGGGTAGTCAGTCTTATCTAACGGACAAATTATTGCAAACATCTTCCATGGTACACCTACGGTTACATAAATCTTGTTCACAACGCTTACACGCTTACAATTTTCCCATAAACACATTTTAACCATGACAGTGGAGGATGCTTTTTTTTTTAAAGTTTCAATACAAAATGATTTTACGACGTTCAAAATTTACTTTCGTATTTTTACTATCTACAAAATCTACCATCTTAAATATCTTCAGAAATGTTTTTCTTTCGAAACGCCTTTTTACACCGTATCATTTTTATCGAAAAAAATGTTTGCTTTGATTTCTCAGGACATTTTCAAAGCAGCAATTTTGATTCCTCCACCCCGTATTCTTTGCATTCGTTAAGAATCCCACCCGAAGCGGTTCAATTCTCCGGTACAAACGCTTATTTGACATAACGAACCACCTTTTCATTACCATACACAGAAATTTCCGTTCTTCAAAGAATAATCGAGGAAACCATGATCACGGATCATCCTGCAATCGCCCTAATTGTAACCCATCTCACAGTAGAATCAAACAGAAAATAAAGAAAAATACAAAAAGAAAAAAACAGAAAAGAAACAGGGGGAAACGTCTAATACAGCCTATTCTATTCGCGTTCGACCCTTCAATTGGTGTTCTCTCAAGCCGTTTCTTGAACGCCGTGAAATCACTTATTCCCTGTCTGACCAGGGACGGTGCATATCTCCTGGAGAGTCGCGCGTTCCTCCCGCGGTTGCAACATTATTTCTAGCCAGAGCCGCGTTAAAGGGTGTTATTACGCGTATCCGATGGCGGGGCGTAGCTCGTACGTTTCCAGGGCTTTTCGTGGCGTGCAAAAACGTGGCTCGATCGCGTTCCTAGATAAATCGTGGCTGCCCGATCCGCCTCGAGCCACGGGCCCTCCCTCGTCATCGAGATTTCGCGAATTCATGTGTATTCCTTTTGAAATCCGGGTGGTTTCGAACTTGTCTCTGTGATTTAAATTTTCGAAGGGTCGGTGGTGTATTTGCGATAGCTTTTTGTCGGATAAGATTAAGAAATATCAGCAATGGTATTTTTATTTCAATTTTTTCAGTAAGAAAATGCGGATATAGAAATTAATTTCTAGTGGATATTTTTCCTTGCCATTGAATTCGATATTGCATTCATATCGTGCAACAAAGTACCCCAATGCAGTTACACCCTGCAATCTATGATTCAACCGTACAATACAACTGCTCGTCTCGACTGCACGCTATGTGTACCAGACAATGCAAGTGCACACCGCAGCCGTGCATCGCAATAGCACGCTGCAGCTTCACAATGTAACTGCATGTTGCATCTGCATAACACAGCTGCACACTGTAATTACACATTGCAACTCTTCGAATCTGCTCTTGTACTCCGTGTTGCAACCGCGTTCGCTTGCTCTCACGTTCAAAACATATTTACAATAATTCGCCGAATGTTCTTAAAAAAATACGCTTTAAAAATGAACCAGATGCGAGATTCAGCGTCCATTGGGCGTATTTACGAGCCTATTTAACAGTTTACCGAGCGAGTTCCACTTTCGAGCGACGAAATGATTATAATCACGCGAATTAATTGTTCCTCGAGGCCAGCGTACGTGTGCAACGTCGCGATTCCAGTCAAACGTAAGGCTACGCGCAGGGAAAGGAGAGAGGAAGGATGCGGAACAAAAGAAGTCCTGATAATGAGAGTCTCGTTAAGAACCCTGGATCGATCAACGTAATTTCCCAGCGGCGCTCCCAGCCTGGTCAGAGACTCGGCGCAGAATTCGTTCGAAACCGGGTCTCGGCCTCCCCCGGCCCCCCCCCCCATCGTAATCGATCTTTTTCGACCATTCCGATCGGTACAGCTCTCTCGGTTGGTCAACCCTTTTCGTCTGTCCGAAACAGAAGAACCACGTGGGACAGATCGGATCTTTGGAACGCGCATCTCTTTCGAAGAACCGAGACACGGATGGACAAGGAAGGGTAAACGAACGTTGGTCGACCAGAAGAAAGACAAAGGAAGAAATCGGTGGCGAGGCGAGCATTGTAATTCGATAAACGTACAGATCGACGATTTTGCGCCGGTTTTCTGGGTACTGGACTGTACAAAACACCGAATGCTCCCCGATCACGTGGCATCATGGCGATCGAAGCAAGCAAAGGAGGGAGGCTTTTACGAGGAGGCGCGCGCGAAGGGAGGCATACGAAGGAAACGCGTACACGCTGGCGTAGAACGATCGTTTCGAAAAGAGGACAAGGGGAGAGAAAGAGGGAGAGAAAGAGGGGAGGGCAGAAACGAAGGACACACCGGTGGGAATTAACAGGAGAGACGAACGACGCGGAGGTCCGACGCTTTTCCCCGTACCGGCGCTCCGTGGCGGCCATCTTGCCCTCCTCCTCGTCCTCCGCATTCGTTGTGTCTTTTTCTCTTCACCTCTGCTCCAGTTCTTCGTTCCTTGTCCCGACCGATCGTGTGTGCACGTCAAACGGAAGATCGAAGATTTTTCTTTGGGCGATGTTGAATATTTTTGGGAGGAAAAATTGGTAGAGAAGACATCGTGGAAGTTTAACCGTTTGTAATCGTAAGGGAACTTCCACTCGTAGGAAATGTATTTTGAAAAATTTTTTAGCGCAAAAGGTTAACAACGAGTAGTTCGATTATGATTTATCTGTTTTAAATACCGGTCGATATACTTTGATAAGGTATTCTATTTTCCTTTACCTCGACAAATAATTTAGCTACTTTAGTACATCAATCTCTTCTGTGTTTATTTAAGCTTCTTAAGATTTGAAAAAGTTTTACACACTCTTCGAACAAACTCTCACTCCGAGCTATAACAGGTCTTAAATCCGTCACCATGCGAACGTAAAAGATCAACCGTACAGGCGTTCCTCTTCCTTATGATCGCACATTGTGCCTCACTTCCTCACCTACGCGTCGCGAGCACGCGTAACAAGGAGACTGTGTGTTCGTTTTTCATGAAAAACGAAGATGCGGGGGTGGCGCGCGCCGTTACTATGCAAAATGTGAAGAAAACGTGTGGGTACGGTTTCGGTCGCGAGTGGGAAGCGATCACGCGTGGAATCGTCGTGACAGAGGCTGACAGAAAAATTTCCTGTCGTATATTTCGCGGTCTTACGATTATTAATAGTTCGCACCGTTGCTTTTGGACGGTTTTATCTGATTTTGTGTCTCTGAGTTGCATAAAATTTATAGTGGTGGACGAACTGGTGAGACTATCGCACTAAACTCCCTTACTATTTTTTATATATTATTCCGGTGAACCATTAATTTCGAAGCGTCCAATTTATATTACAATTTGTTACAATACCAGTTTCTGGAAACAATTTTATTAATCGATGTTCGAAGTATTATTCTTTCGGTACGATTCCACACCCTGGAATATTAAAATGTGTTTCACTCTCGATTTCATCGGCGCTAGATTGCTTCGATCCTATCTCTTACATCTACACCGCCTTTAATATCCGTGGTAATATATCATATTTTATAGATCCTTTTACAGACTCGGTTTAATCGCTGTAAGCGTCAATGTATAGAAATACCGAGAATGGATAAAGTTTACGTACTTAATACATATTACCATCTACAATGCGTACAGTACACTTTATCAATCTATTTTCTTGCAACTCTTTAATAAGGTAAACAAAATTGCAATTAATATTTCCAATTCAACAAAAAATATCCAATTATCAACCAACATTCTACCTCCCAAAAAAGAATAAAAAATAATTAAAAAAAAAAGATAAGAAAGAAAAAAAGAAAATTCAATGCTTCGTCTTACGAACTCACCCCTTTTCAATCGAACCGCTCGCAATAGTCGCACAACGCGCCAAAGGCTCGAGAAAATTATAATAAAAAAAAAATAATAAATCAAGGATTTACGAATTTCCATCGACTCACCACTCGAACCCGAATTTCTCCCTCGCGTACGGTTCGTGGACCGAGATTTCCATCGTACCGCGGGGTGGCTCGCAAGAAACGCATCGCGATGCAGCTGGCAGAGTTCATCGAGGACCGGTATCGATCGAGAGCGCGTCTTTCGCGAGAGCATACCTGGACGTGATTCTGCGCCGGTATGAGTAATACGTTCAGGTATGTTCGATCTCCAGGTTCGCAGGCATGTCTCTCGAGTGAGATTTTTCTTGCACGTGCCGCGTGCACGCACGCACGCTCGCCGACCGCGCGACTTCTTTCCCTTCCCTTATTTCGGCATTAGTTCTTACCGGCCTAAGGCAGCATAAGGACACCACCGCGACGACTAATTGGAGTTCTTTGGCCGCCGGGGACGAGCTACGTGCATCCATTTCAAGTACAATTAAAATCGTTTGGGAAATCGCCAGCTGGACGCCAATCGTGCCGGAGAACTGCCGAGCCAGCTCTGGCACCAGGAGAGTACGCACGGGGTGGAGACGTGTTCGTCGCGAGATATTAATCGAGGGTTGTGTACGAGACTGATTGTATTATTCGCGAACCGATCATTTTTTTACTCACACTTTATTTTATCTGGTCATTGAAAATAATCTAGTGAGTTGAATTCGGTAAGTTTTTAATTTAGAAACTGGGGATGGAATATATCTATGTATCATTATATTGTATAAAGAGAGAGCCGATTATTATGTTAGCGCAAAATTGAAGAACTGTTGACCCAATCTTTGTGAAAATTTAAAACATTATTCCCGAATACTGTAGGACGGGCATGGACTGTGTAATTAATGCGTAAATTTTCGCACGCGTACAATTGTTCTGTAGACCACGCGATCCGCGTATAAGATAGTCTAATTCGCGCGCGCTTTCTCGCGAGAGAACTGAATTACCGCGGAAATATGTTATCTTATAATTCTAATAAACATGAATCAGTTACTCTAATATCTCGAGCGAAGTCGAGACCGGGGATGCTGGTTATCTATGATCTTTCGGATTATTTTAACACTTATCGGAGTTTTTCTTTCATTATAGAATTCCATAAATTTCCCTTGGTCAGACTTCCGTGTTCCATATCTATTTTCCATATTCATAATTGTGAAAAAAAATCGTTCTAAAAGTCGTTCTAAAAACCGTACTAAAAATCGTAGTTCCGTAAACAAAACACGATCCAAATATCCGCCGCAGCCTACAGATCCGGGTGAGATCTAGATATGGGAAAACAGGAGGAAAGGAACGAAAAAGAAGTCTGGTGGCTGCGTGCACGGCCGCGAGGAGATATGTCGACACGGGGAACGCAGGCCTGGCTGTTATCTCGCGTATCGTAATCAGTCAGCGGCGCGAACAGAATTTGTCTTTACGTCAGCCGATTTCCATTCGTGAATGATTATGATACGCTGCACGGTGGCGACTGGATCGCGAGCCAATGGGGAGGGAAAAAGGGGCGAAAGGGGCGCGTAGGATATTGGGAAATATTATTTCTAATTTTAGAGCGCGTTATGAGCCGATATCGCGATAGATCGTCACGCTTGGGCGAGCGTAATAAGCTGCGATTTGTACGGGGAGAAAAAAGTGGTTCGCCAAATATTTTTAGGACAAAGCAGCGGAGGTGTTATTTTTACGCATACGCATGTATTCGTGGAATTTTCCGAGATTCCCAAGTTGTTAAAGATCGTCGCTGTTAATTGCTGGACGTCGTCGGAATTTGAGAAAGTCAGTTTCACCGGCGGAGTGACTTCCTTCGCTTCTCGATCGTTCGAATTATCGAGGATCGTAAAGAAAAAGGATGTAATTTGTGACGAGAAAAGATATTAACTTACATCGTACGGGGATGTTAATTTGATTTACATATATTATCGGTTGCAAAAGTTCGAGATCGTTGCGTTGCTTGTTGCGCGTTCAAAGTACCACGGACGGAAGGGGCGTAATTACCATTTAGCTATATTTGCCCGCGAGTAATTGCTATAATTTATTTGCATGTAGAATAACGCTTTAGTAATCGTTCTTACCGTTCGGCCGAGCAGTTTATCTAAGCGGAGTGGATGTAAGAAATGAGAATGGCCAATAAAATCTGAGGCGTGCGTTTACGACGAGGGTAGACACTTTTCAGTCTCAAGAGCAACCAGATGTAAGACGAATGTGTTATGGAGCGCAATTAAGAAATTAATAGGGGAGACACTTGAAGCAACGCAGCGCTTCATCGTTCCATCGATCGGAAAAAATTTCATTGGAATCTTAACAGGAAACTTCTCATGTTATCGTGTTAAATATTCTTGATCTAATTATTAAATTTTTCAGTACCCTTTATAAATTGATCCCAGTCTTTGTAAAATAAATCTCTCTCGCGTATATCTCAAGATATACCCAATACCTAAAACCCAACAGTCTTAACAATTACAAAACTCACTTCTTTTCACCATTTTAAGAAAATAAATCAACTGGTAGCAAGCTCGCGCAAAAAACAACCCTCCATATTTTTATTCAATTTTCCAGCCAACTCGAGTAACTCTTTTTTTTTTCTTTTCTTTAAATTAAGTCAGCCAACCAACAAATTAATCCAATCCAAACTTCCATGAAAATCAACCCTCCATGTTTTTAATCAACTTTCCAACCACTTGGAACGATTCCTTTTCTTTTCTGAATCGAGTCAGCTCGTCGGACCTTTATCGATCGATGAACCAAGCACGACATAATCGTTTCTTCTCGACATTGTTCCCCTTGGTCCCGGGCTCGCGTCCCCGGAAGCCGCAAAAACTCGAGAACCGCGCATATATGTATACCAAGGGGTGGTGAGAGCGCTGAAAACGCGACGGATCAAAGGCACCTCCGAGCCGTGCAAGAAGCGGGTGCGGCGAACCGCGAGGACAACGAGACGAGGACAGAGGAGAGAGGATATGTCCGGCTTACATTCTGCTTTCCGCGAACGCGAACCTTTTTACCACGGTGCACCGTCATTACGGCAATTTGCCGCGCATACGAAACGCGGCCCCTGGTAAAAGTCGAAAATTCGAGGTTCTCAGGGTCAGGAGACTGGGGTTATTCTTTTACGTGGCTGTGGCGGAGACTTGTTTATTGGATTATTATTTTCTAATACTTTGTGGGTTATTGCGAAGCTTTGGGAATGTTTTATTTTCTTTTTTTTATCGTGACACTTTTGGGAATATTTTTGTATATTATTTGCGATGCTCTCTAATTCTTAAATGAGTATTTAAGTATTTTATTTGTAAACGTAATAGATACAAAATTTATTTAAACACATTTACATTTTTCAACGAGACGATTCTTCATTTTTTTCACAAATTTTTATGGTCACACAGAAATACTACTTAACAGAAAAAAGAAAATTAATTACTAAGTATCCTGATCTATGGATATTAAGTAAAATAACTCGCCCTCCCAAACCTTGAATTTATTTAAAAATCTCTCTTCAGAAAATAAACTCTTTCCTCTTTAACACCCAGTTTCTTAATTAAAAAAAAAATATATATATAATACACTGCATAAAATTGCATCAACATCTGGCGGAAGAGTGCAAGAACAAGCGACGCGTTGCGAATCCCGGGTCGAAGCGTTGCGAGTTGGCTGTAAAAGCAGATACGGCCCGCGGGGAGGTCTGTCAAATAAATAATCCGCCGAAAGCGCGTGCACGGTTCAGCTCGCGCGTGTATTGTTCGCGGGTGACGTCACATCCTCGAAAACACTATTATTACAGGCCCCGTGCACCTACCTTCGCCGCATTAACATAGATTACGAGCGTGGCCCTTCGAGCGGTCCCGCTTTTCTTCGGTCAGATCGCGCTTCTATCGCGATTTATTAAACGGAGGCCATTTTTCTTGATCCCCCGCTAGGCTGCTGTGCTATAGTATTCTTTTGTGTAGTTTTTCATGATGGATGTTAAAGAGCGAACCATTTTTTATTTTTATCGGCGTTAATGAAACTCTAGACTTAGGTTACGTTAACGAGATTAATTATTTTGATGTTCTGAGTTTCTCTTTTTTTCTTTTTTTTTCTTTTTCTTTCTTTTTCTGTTTTATGATGTAATTGTCGTTCGAGTGAATTCATTTTTCGTTAGTTTGATCGCTACGATAAAATTTAGCAATTTTTTCTTTACAAGTATCAAATTTGCGAGAGCTTCTCTTTTGATTATTATAATTGTGGTATTTGAGGAAGCTCGAACGAAAGAATTTGGTATCATCGATTAGAATATTAACTTGGAGTTATCCCGTCTTTGTAGTTTGTTAATTAAAGTTAATGCACTCTTCTTCGATATTTTTAAAGACATTGGCCGCGCAAGAACAGCGGCTCGTCGGCAGCGGCGAACTTTCACATTAATTTAATTACAGGCCACGGCTCGGCCGCAATTTGGCGCACTAAAAAAGGAACGTATCGTAACGAGATCTCGCGAAAACCTTTTCGTTGAAACGTGACGAATAGATCCACAAAGGAAAACCGATCGCGTCGTCGAGTTACGAAACTTTCATCGATCGCAGACAGAGAATGTTTTCTACGAAAAATATATTTCTTTTTTTTTTTTCGTTTCGTGCGTGAGAAACGCTCGTCGGAGTGTTAACCAACACCATAATTTCGACTCGGTCAGGAATTGCGCGAAATATATGCAAATTTGATCGTGCTCGTCCGAACCTCGCGCTCTTGGTCTCGTATTTTAATTTTATTCCGAGTATCGCAATTTTGGTTCGTATTTCTTAACGTGTGCCACACCTTGTGCCCAACTACAAGTATATAAAATCTCTAAAAAAAATTTATTCGTAATTACCAGACACTTTATCGACATAATTAAAAAAAAACCAGATCTCAGAAGAACATGATAAATATATTGTAACTTGCGTTATAAATTAACCAATATTTTACCTTTCACATTTCATGATCAAACAAAAAAAAAAAGAAAAAACAAATAGAAGGAAGAATAAAATAAAAAAAGGAACCGGAAGTGGACCCACCACCTTCTACAAATAAAAAAGAAAACGCGATTAAGAATGCTTTACGAGTATCTGCAAATACCAACAAAATAAAAATCAGAATTACTTGCACATTTTTACCAACTAAGAGAGGAAATATCCAAAAACGGATTCTCAATAATTAAATATAAAAGAATCAAGAATGGATAATTATATTAAAAATTCTTATGGTCATCGATTTCGACCTGCGAGTTCATGAATATTCAAATTTCACAAAATTGAATGCATTAATTTTCAGTATCCTGTCGCGCGGTAATTGCGCACAATAAACAAAGGCTGGACGAATTTTAATCGATGCAACGAATCGACTTTTCTCGCGCTCGCTTTCATTTCGCGCGACGACGAGGGGACAAAATGGCGAAAACGGTAGCCGAGCGAAGCCGATGGCGCTTCGATGTTCAAGGCCGGATCACCATTTCTGTTGTTCCGTTTGCCGGGTTATTTCCTCTGGCAATGACTAGCGGATTATCGATCGGATCGAGCCGCAAAACGAATCGAGAATCCTCCTCGGATTTCGTGGATGCGAATTAAGCCGCGGAATAAGTAGCTTACAAAGGGATGCGAGTAAGAATCTCGCCTCTGATAGCTTCCACGTCAACCGGAGGAGAGATGATCGAGGATTTAGCCGGTTTTAATCTGATTATTGGCACCTTGTCGATTAGGGGATAGCCGTTCTTTGCGTAGGTCCGCAGGAAGTAAGTTTTTTGTAGCCGACACCATTACTTTGTAACTTTTTGTGAAGTTGACGCTGAACGGAAATGGTTCAAGAATTTAGATCGTGTTACAGGGTTACATCGATTACTTCTATCGAGCGAATCTTTTAACCCTTTTCACGCGTAATTTTTTGTGGAGACAGAATTTTAAGTTAAATTTTGTATTTAATTACGGTTAACAGTTAGATTTTAAACTACGGTCTCGTGTCTTCATTTAATCGTTCAGGAATTTAATCGTATTTCTTACGCGGTCCCGTTTCGACGATCTTCTTCATCGGAGGGACCGTTTCTTCTCTTCCTGAGTATTTAAACTACATAAACGATGGCGTCCGAGCGAAGTGAAAGGAAGCTCGAATTTTCGAGCACCCAGACCGCCCCTCTACCCTTGGAACACGCAGTAAGAGGATGTTTCTCCGAATTTCGAGGAGTTCTATCTCTCGAGGAAGCAAAATAATCGAATTAGAGTATCTAAAAGGTGCAAAAGAAAATTGGGGAGCAGAGAAGAAAGGATTCTGCGCAGCTTGACTACGCAAATATTCCGATTTATAATAATCGAAAAAGCGAAGAATAATCGAAAATAAGCGAAAAATAAGCGAAAAATAAGCGAGAGACAAAGAGAGAAAGACAGAGAGGGAGAGAAATACGCGGAGAAGGGAGAGGGAGAGGCGAAGAGAGAAAGAGACACGCTTGTTTTCGAGGCCCCCAAGGTCTCGGCGTGCATATCTTACGACCGATTAATTGAAGTTGATTTTTATTTATTGCAAAAGAGCAAGGTGTGCGGCAGCCGGTGCGCGCGTTTAATGGTTATTGGTTCGCGATATTCCGTGATGTATATGCGTGTGCTCGCGTGTACAGGCGGCTTCTAAAGCCGTGTTACATTTAGAATTGATCGAGTTATGCGTGTTATTCTTCCGTGACGTTGTTGCGATTTTTGCGTTGCGTTTTTTCAATTTTTTGTTCCGTCTATTTTTCTTCGTCCCTTTTTTTTTTCATTGTTTTTTTTTCTTTTTAGATTATTCATTGTGTCACGGTTGACTGTGCAGGCGCGTAGTTTATCGCGTGCTCGAAATGGCGTGGAAGAACGTAATTTCTAAATATACTGAGTAAAACATTGTTCTCCTGTTTAATGGTGTTTCATAGTTCGCGAGGATATATGGGTAGATACGAGCGCGATAGGGAAACGTTACAAATTAGCCGATCGAGATCTTAATTGCATTTTGAGTTCGACAGGGTTTCGGAATAATTCGCGCAACGGTGTAATGCACGGAGCAAGCGACGCGTGGATTATTTATTCGACGGTCTCACGCGTGTACTGCACGCTTCAGGTGTGATATAATGGAAATTGGTGCTCGGTTTTCATCAGATCTTTGAGTAATTGTCTCATTACGAATGTGTGCGGTGAAAGTGAATGGATTTTCGGAGAACAATAACCGTTAAACGTATTTTCCAGTGCTCACAGAAATAAAATAGCATGAAATAATTCAACAATAATGTGAAACAAAACACGAAAAAAAGTGAATTTTGAACAAAAAACTCGATCCGTAACTTTCAACCTAACTCGAGAACCAAATACATATCGAACCAAAATAAGCTTCATCCCACGACCGACTTGAGACAACAGCGGACAATCTCGACCCGAAAAAGGTATGAAATAATAAAAAAAAGTGAAAAGAAAAAAAAAATTCCAAGACCGATCCGAATCGCAGAACAACCGATCAGGAATGGCGAACGTCCTTGCAGGACACACCGTGCCTGCGTGACGCTGTAGGTGCGCATACGCGCGCACACGGCGATGTAATAATAAATTCTACGCAGCAACGTGACTTATCCGCGTGTGTGCACGCGGGTAGGTGTGCACAATAATTGTTAATTGTCGGCGCTGATACACGAGGCCGATAGCGCTCGCCGTTTCAACGTGCTCGCGCTCGCATAGAGGGCTATTCGATTTTTCCGTGCCAGCAAACAGGCTACTGTCCGCAGCACAGACACTTTCCGCGATACTTTACGGCTTATTAAGGTGCGACACCGTGCAACGATACTTTTCTTGCCGCCACGAAACGGTCGTTCGCGATTCCCGCCTCGCCATGCCTCGTTCCGCCGCGGAATTTCATTTTTCCGTCTCGTTAAATAAGCGATCGTTCCCTTTTCTCGACCGATGACGCTCGTTTCCTCGAACGAGCGTGGAATTTCGGCGAGTGTTTTTCCACGAGGATTTTAAATCGCGTCGAGAGGTGTCGAGGTTCGTTCGAAGGACTTTCGAAAGTGGAGGAAGTTGTTTTTTATGGTTTCTTTTTGATGAGATGTTTTTTCTTCTTCTTTTTGTTTTTTTTTCTTTTTTTTTAATTGATTTGAAGTTGGGAGTTTGGAGAAGTTTTGAATAGAGCGTTAAGTTTGGTTCATTTTTCGAGGCTCGCGAGTGAACTTCATTCGCTGACATTTTGGCCGATGCAGACTATCTTGAGTTGGGTTCGATTTGTATAATGCGACAACGATTCTTGATATAAAGCAGGCAATAAATTTTCGTCGTAATTGATAGTCGTGTGGATACGAGGACAATCGACGATTAGCATAATCGAGCAAATTGTATATTCTTCGACAGAATTAAGAATGAGAGGACCGAGTCATCGAGAAGATCGAACCATGTTGGAAATCACTTTAGGAGTCTGTGAATTTTGATTTTCAATTATTTCTGGATAACACCGGCGAGAATTTATCGCACAATTGCCTTGCTGTCGCTTCAAATTAATTCGCGACAACTGGCCTTCTCGGAAACATTCTAAGCACCAGAACTATTCCACTGGTACCAAAAATTTCCTAAAATGCTTCTTTACAAAATTTATAAAATTTCTACGGAAATTTACGAACCGATCATTTCGATCGGTTTGATAATTCCAGTAGCAGAGAATACTGCTCCGTCGGGTTTAAACCCTCCACCGTCAACCCTTGAAAAAGATAAAATCCAACTAAAACTTACCCAGCACGAAGCGAGGCAGCAGCCGCGGCAGCGGTGAGGGTGAGCTGTTGAGCAGCGGCGGCACCAGCAGCAGGATCAGCGGCAACCAGTTCCGACAAAACAAGAACAGTAGTGGTAGTAGTAGCCGCGCCACAATTGGGAACCGTGGCGTTCACCGCGTGGCGAACACCGGGTGGAAGATCGTCCTCGTGTTGCAATTGCAATTGAGGATAGTGATGCAGGTGTAGGGCAGTCGTAGCCGACCCAGATCTAGGCGTGACGCAGGTGGGTGGCAATAATCCAGCCCTAGTGACCGCCGAGGGTGGCGACGGAGAGGGTGGCGAGGGTGGCGGTGGTGGATATTCCACCACTTGCACGCGATCAGCTTCGTTTTCATAGATAATCTCTTTATCGTGCGTGTACATGACGGTCTTCTGGCCATCGTTGTAGATCAGATCGATCATCTTGTGCTCGCCGACGCCCAGCGTCGTGTTGGCGCCCCCTGCGTCAGCGCCAGGCGTCACTCGACCGTCACCGTCGTCGGTGGCTCGTTGTTGCACGTCGTCTGGGTCTTGTTGGAGGTGCTGTTGTTGATGGTGATGATGGTGGTGATGGTGATGGTGACGATGATGGTGGTGATGGTACTTGGGGTGGAGCGAGTGGACGGTCGGTGGTTCGTGCAGGTCTAGGACGTTCACTGGCTGCATCGTTGCGAGCAGTACCTGTTGCTCGCTCTCGTTTTGATTCTGGTTGCTCAGCGAGGAGGACGCCGGAGACACTGGCCCCTCCTGCACCTAGGATAGCAAAGTTTAACGTAGACCAACGTGATTTACCGATTTAATATAGATCGGGTGTCGACGGGTTGAGGGTGAGTTGTGGAATTTGAGGATCGAGGGGTTGGTCCCTGAATTTTGGAAGTTTGGTATTTTGGAATTTGAGTGTTGAAAGTTTAGACTTTGAATTCGGTATCGAAAGGTTAATTCCGCGTGAATTCTGAGAATTATTTCGAAGATTTAAATATGTTAAGAATTGTTCTTTTTGCATTAAGGTATCTATATTTTAGTCGCTATTAATTTCGATTACACGTTTGAATAGACAAAACACGATGGCAACTTTATCGTTTTTATTATCTCAACCGCTAGCGAACGTTGTCAGAGCTAGGCAGCTAGATCAACTCTAAGCAGTGGCAGTGAGAATATTCAAAGAAACTGGACAAGATGACGAGTTTCAATTATGGCACTTTTTTATTCGCTACCGGTCTTGTCTTTTTATTAACACTTGACCGCTCGTGAACGTGAGCAGAGTTACCATAAGCGACCAGAGACGCTCTAAACATTGCAGGAACTTTTCATACAGACAGGCTGATAGATATCTGCCAACACTTTCCCCCGTAAAAACATTCTTATCGATACACCTGTCACTATCCAGTTTTAAATTATAGCTTTCTCGCTTAAAAAAAAAAAACATTTAACGTTATACTACTCTATAATTTTCGCGCTTAAAATTCATGACCCCAGACTCTTAAAAATTTGATTCTACAAAGCGTTCAAAGACCACTGGTCGAGTTCAAGGACGTTATCCGGAACAAAAGATGGTCCTCGGCCCCCACTCGTGGTGGCGATTCAACACTCAGTCGCGATTCTTCGAGAAAGATCGTTTGACGAGGGTAGACCAACTATTCTAAAGAGAATAGGTCCCTCAGGTGCTCGATAATAGAACAAAATTCTACGAACGACTCTGTGAATCCTGTGTCGACAGGTGACGCTTAGAATCGAAGCGGATAGCTTCGTGAAAGCTTCGAACCGAGATACCCTGAGCAACATCCACGCGGCGAGGTTGAAAGCTTACATAATTAACAACTTACATAACATTCCATCGGTATCGAGAAACCTCTGAACCAGCGTGTCCGATAAAAATTTCCGAGATATCTTTCGCTTTAGCATTTCAACTAATTAGTAACCCCCAGAGTGACCCATAAAGTCGCTTATTAAACGGTTCAACCGGCTGTCGCGAGATTCAGCCGGGAAAACGAGCTTCTCGATTACGCTGTGAACGTTTTCTAACGAGCGTTTGTCGCGTGGCTTCCACAAAGCTGTTATTTTATCGGCGCACGGTTCACTGGTGCGCAACACGGAAATTTATGTTGCCGTGCTTGTGTTGTAACATCGGCTTAACATTTTCGAATGCTAATCGAGACGCGACAAAAATCTTGGCTAATCGCTCCGCGGAGACCAGTCCATCGAAGTCGGCGTAATAATTAATCCCCTAGGCGTCCAACAACCCATCGACCAGGGAATATATATTTCTTTATTTCCTAAGGCGCGAGCAAAGATCAAAGGATCACGACGCGTCCGACGTCCAGTCGACTTTCTAGCAGAGGGATCGCGTAAGTGATCCTTTTTCGTCACGAAATTCAGGAACTCGAGCTGCACTTTCATTTCCGAGACGACGTCGATCGAGCCGGCTAGTTTGGTTTTAATCGCGCCGAGGGATCGCGATTCGAAAGCGGTGTTCCATCGCGAAAAATCGCTGGACCAAGTGTGTTTCCTTGATCCGCTGTCTGGTTGTTCAAAGTTTCTTGCGTGAAGTGGTTATGATTGATCGATGAGTTGTTTGGTTCGAGTATATTGTTTGAAAAAGGTTTTAGAGATGTAGATAGAAGGTCTGGAGGTTTGAATTTTTGTCAAGTGGTTTTTTGGGAAAGGCACAGAGTTTGTTTATATCAGATTGGCCAATAAGTTCGCGCGGTTTTTATCGATGATTGTCTTCCCGCTTTTTGAAGCACAACTAAGTTCAGTTAAAATCTTAGAAATAAAAACTTTGCAGTTAAAATGGTATACACTGTCGAATAAAAATATTTCCTTTCGTAAAGAAAAAAAAAGCTTCTCAGTCACATGTTAAAACTCGCACAAACTTCTTGACCAACCTAGAATTTTTTTATCCCGTTCGTTGTCATCGACGAACAGTGCTGCTGATACGACTATCGCGCTTTTGTTTTTATCGAATGTCTTGTTTCTAATTAAAGCGGAATCTTTTTGCAAGTTTTTTTTCGGATATAAGTTGTTATGGGTAATTTTTTTTTTTTTTTTCGTTAAAAAGATCATGCATATTGGAGCATTTTAAGAGGACTTTGAAAAACATTGACTCATTTCTTCTGTCATTAATTACCCCGATTAAATCCTTACACAAGAAGAACATGCAAAATGGAGTTCCACGCTTCTTCCACCGTTAATTCCCTCATTAAAAGGGGCGATTAAAAAAAGAAGGCAGAGAAGAATGTAATGAAAGAGGGATTTAAGCGCAGAAAGCCGCCGCCGCCTCCTGAGTAAGTGTGTCGCATCACGCTAACGACGTCGTTTGGAATTTCCCACGTGTCGACGGCTTATGGCGCTTTCCAATGGAATCGGTCTGAATTACCGCGAACTCCTTCTTTTTTCCCCTGACTATTCTTTCGAACGTTCCTCGGCAGGCCGGCATGCGATGCCATTTGCGATCTCTCGTTGACCATTAACATAATTAACAATATCGTGAGTCATCTGATTAATATTCGAGTTTTATCGGCGGCGAGCCTTGTCGCTTCGAGTATCGGTCAGACGACATGGAAAGTTATTTTTTTCGTGGATTCTTGATTCATTTTTTCTCATCCGATGTTTGTAGATTAATATCATTCGTGTACGATACGGTTGAATTAATTGTAAGCTTTGATATCTCTAGCTTTTGAGTATTTTCAATTTCAAAGATTCATTTACATATTTCATACTTCAAGGCTTATATAAAATGATTAAGTCATTTTGAAAATAATTCAAGAATTGAAAATAATATTATTTATTAATTTCTTTCTAACAAAAAAATCACCAAAGAATTCAATCGATCCAACGCAACTCTCTTCACACCCTCTCACACAAATCTCTCTTCAACACTCTTCAATTCACTTTACCTCCAAAACTACCTCCACCCCTATCAACCAAAAACCCTACAAACAACAGGACCCATCGAAAACAACACGAAGCGTGCTAAATTGGTCCGCGAAGAGCGATTAATCACCCGATTACGAAGCCTCCCGCGGTCAGAACACGATGTTGAGTACTCGCACCGTGGAAGCGTGTAAATACCGACTCGATTCGAAATCTAATCGCGCTGGCCGTTCGCCAGGGAAATTTATCGCGGTCGTCGCCAACCACGCGTTGATTCACGGGGCCCTGGAACTGAATCTATTACTTTTTACGACGTTTTACACGCGTCCGTCCGACAACGACACCGATGGGTGAAAGAGGGACCCATGGGTGAAGAGAAAAAGATAGGGGCGCCTGGTTCGTTATGTACTCCGCGCATGGATACATATTTCACGATTTCGTAGCGCTTCTGGAGGATGTTATCTCGAGATATTTATGAAATAACGTGTACACGATCGGGCATCGAACGGCGGCCTTGTACCATAGATTCAATCTAGTATCGCTGTCAAGGTGGACGATTACGTAAACCTGGGCTCCGTGATAGTACTTCAGAGGCGAGTTTATTCGTCGAGAGTTATTGGACGGTGATTGGCCTTGTCAACTCGTGTCCTAGCTTTCTGCTTCTTCCTACTTTTTTTATTTCTTTTTTTTTTAGTTGCTTCATTAATTCTTTAATCCTTTGCACTTTGTTCGCGCAGCTATGGCGACATGTAATTTTCTTCAGAAGTTTTCTAAGTTAAATTATATATTTTTGTCAATTCACACTTCTTTTTTTTTTTTTTGTTTGTTTTAAAATAAAGCAAATGAACGAAATAAATAAAAGTGGAAAATAATTAATAATATTCTTAATAATATTCAAGTTTCTATAACAGTTCTCTGAAACTTAACAAAATTTAGGAGTGCAAAGGGTTAATTGATTTCGAACATAGCATTGGTTCGGATGTGCGATTCGAGTTGATGGAATGTTGATGGATCGGTGTTCAATACGATTCACGATGAAGACACAGGGTATTGGGTTTTGCGGAATAGAAAAATTTTATTTCTGCGTCGATGCGAGAAATCACAGCTGTAGGATGAGATTGCAAAAACAGAATCGATCGCGTTGAGAAGGTCTGATTTCTGAGACCGATTCTTCTATTTCGGTAATCAGTCCGTTTCCTAATTGGGGAGAGAAAAAGTAGTCCTCGTAAACTGTATGTAAATTGTTCCGAGTAGACACAACGCGGTCAGCTGAGCGAAGAAAAAGCAATGGTTAGAGACCAATGATCCGCAACACGAGCATGGACTAGCCTGAGCAGACGGGGCCAAAAAAACGGCTACTCGTATCATTACATCCTTGCTGTTAATAAAACCAACTATAAGCGCATAGATAACTATATTCTGTCGAGACAACAAAGTAACTATCTGGAACGATACCGTTCGCAAAAACTTGTATCATTTCTTCGGTAATGATACTAGATACAAAATTCTTATATTAAAGAAATAATTATTAGGGAAAAGTTACTTATTTTTTACTATATATTTCAAAACACTCTAAGCTCAATTTTCTCAGAATTTCTTTCCGCTAAAATATTTAGAATAATCATATGTAAATATACATATTACAGAAATATTCACAAAGCAAAGAGAGCCCACTGATATTTCTTCACATATCATCCCCTCACGTTTCAAACCAAACACAATTATATACAACATTTACAAATTTCCAATCATCGTTCAACATTTCTACAAAAATATTCCCCAAAAATATTTCGCAAATCTCTCTTCTATCAAATCATCTCATCCATCGATCTTGAAATGAAAAAGGGGCGGTGGCGGTTCGGAGGGAGCGTCTCCTCGCCCTATCCTCCACCTAACACAGCCTAGCCTCTGTTTACACGCAAGAACCGGCTGATAATAACAGTTAATTGGCCTGCTGGCCGTGAGAGACTGTTCCAGGTCGGCCGATACTCCGGCGCTCGTCTGTCGGTCGAGCGGATGCGCGACCGCTGCTCTCGCGTCCTCGTCGCTTCTTCTTACGGGTCGCGCGCGCTCGCTTATTGCCGATCACGTCGTTGGAATACGCAGCTGCGTCGGCACTCGAAGATACGTGGAATCGTTAAGGGCCTTTCTTTCGCTCTTCCAGCGGTACGCGCGCGTATATACTCGTCCTAGCGCTGGAGAACCTTCATTGTTGCCCATTCCTCTTTTCCTCCTTCTTTCCTCCTTCTTTCCTCCTTTTCTCCTTATTTCCTTCTCCTTTCCTCTTAGTTTTCTTTTCCTTTCCTCCTCTTTCCTCCTTTTCACTTATTTTTCTTTTTTGTTTCTTTTCTTTTTCTTTTCTTTTGCTTCTCTTTTCCTCCCCTTTTCCTGCTCCTCGCTGTTCCACGCAGCATCCCTCCTCGAAACAGTGTGTACGATCGTCCAGAGGTTTTTGCGATCAGCCAGTTGAATCCTTGTTATATCGGGCGCTCTTGCCGCGTATCCAGCTTCGGTCGCTCGCGGAACACCTGTCAGTGTTTCTGTTATTGTGGTTTCGCGGCGCAAATTTCTTTCCTTGCTTCTCTCTATTTCGTGGATTTTTTTATANATGATGTAATTGTCGTTCGAGTGAATTCATTTTTCGTTAGTTTGATCGCTACGATAAAATTTAGCAATTTTTTCTTTACAAGTATCAAATTTGCGAGAGCTTCTCTTTTGNGCGGTCTGCGACAGCGCGTTGATACAAATGAATTCTTTTAACGCATAGATTTAATTCTATCTTCTCGTATGATTTTTTTCGTCTCTTTCGTTTGTGACGCTGAATTTTGCATGAATATTTCAGATTCCGTAAGTCAACAGGACACTTTTATGACGAGAATAAAACATATAAGAATACGACTTTAAAAATGTTTTCCAGTCTGTCGTCACAATCTGTTAGCTGCAATCTTTCCAAGCAGCTTCCATTAAAATACCTTTTTGCCTCTTTGAACGTTCAATTAGCAGGGATATTGCTGCGGAAAATCATTATACGACGTTAAGACTGTTCACAGTACCTCGAATGGCTCTTATAATTGTTTATAATTGTTTAATAGTGGTGAAGAATGTGGATCCGCGCGCGTACAGTCGCGGTGCTAAGTTTCGCTGAATAACGAAAGTGGCACACCTATGATCCGAAACAAATTACTGTTATTAGTTATATCCATGCGTTTACGCTCGGCGACTTCCTGTCGCTGTTTCCACTCACGGTAATCATGAAAATATCTGTGTGATTGTTCGCGATATATTTTTTTTTTTTCGTTTTTATTCTCTTCCCTTTTCTGTTAGCGCTGTATCGGACATCACGAACGTGGCCGCGGGCGAGCCAAGGTAAATGGAATTGCTAGGAACGCATGTCGACGATCGTATCATTACATCTCCATCGTTTATATCTTTTTTTTTCGAGTAAACATGTTCGCTATTTCACTTACGCTTTATGCGGATTTTTTTCGGATCGTTTCAGAGTTATTGAATTGCAGAGTTTCCAAGTTGTGAGTTGGAGAGATTGGGAATGGGCGATTCGGGGATTAGAAAATGCGAGAAGTCGAAGAATGTTAGAATCTAAGGAATCGAGGATTCAAGATTAGAGATTTAATCATTCTGAAGCTTAAGGTTTCGAAGTATCGAAGATTTGGAAGTTGTATAATTCAGAAATTAATATATTCAGAAATTTAATAATTCAGGAATTTAAAAGTGTAGAGATTCGATAACTCAGAAATTTAAAAACTTAAAAATTAACTAATCCTTGGGTTCAGGATCTTAAAAATCTAGAAATTCANTTACAAGTATCAAATTTGCGAGAGCTTCTCTTTTGATTATTATAATTGTGGTATTTGAGGAAGCTCGAACGAAAGAATTTGGTATCATCGATTAGAATATTAACTTGGAGTTATCCCGTCTTTGTAGTTTGTTAATTAAAGTTAATGCACTCTTCTTCGATATTTTTAAAGACATTGGCCGCGCAAGAACAGCGGCTCGTCGGCAGCGGCGAACTTTCACATTAATTTAATTACAGGCCACGGCTCGGCCGCAATTTGGCGCACTAAAAAAGGAACGTATCGTAACGAGATCTCGCGAAAACCTTTTCGTTGAAACGTGACGAATAGATCCACAAAGGAAAACCGATCGCGTCGTCGAGTTACGAAACTTTCATCGATCGCAGACAGAGAATGTTTTCTACGAAAAATATATTTCTTTTTTTTTTTTCGTTTCGTGCGTGAGAAACGCTCGTCGGAGTGTTAACCAACACCATAATTTCGACTCGGTCAGGAATTGCGCGAAATATATGCAAATTTGATCGTGCTCGTCCGAACCTCGCGCTCTTGGTCTCGTATTTTAATTTTATTCCGAGTATCGCAATTTTGGTTCGTATTTCTTAACGTGTGCCACACCTTGTGCCCAACTACAAGTATATAAAATCTCTAAAAAAAATTTATTCGTAATTACCAGACACTTTATCGACATAATTAAAAAAAAACCAGATCTCAGAAGAACATGATAAATATATTGTAACTTGCGTTATAAATTAACCAATATTTTACCTTTCACATTTCATGATCAAACAAAAAAAAAAAGAAAAAACAAATAGAAGGAAGAATAAAATAAAAAAAGGAACCGGAAGTGGACCCACCACCTTCTACAAATAAAAAAGAAAACGCGATTAAGAATGCTTTACGAGTATCTGCAAATACCAACAAAATAAAAATCAGAATTACTTGCACATTTTTACCAACTAAGAGAGGAAATATCCAAAAACGGATTCTCAATAATTAAATATAAAAGAATCAAGAATGGATAATTATATTAAAAATTCTTATGGTCATCGATTTCGACCTGCGAGTTCATGAATATTCAAATTTCACAAAATTGAATGCATTAATTTTCAGTATCCTGTCGCGCGGTAATTGCGCACAATAAACAAAGGCTGGACGAATTTTAATCGATGCAACGAATCGACTTTTCTCGCGCTCGCTTTCATTTCGCGCGACGACGAGGGGACAAAATGGCGAAAACGGTAGCCGAGCGAAGCCGATGGCGCTTCGATGTTCAAGGCCGGATCACCATTTCTGTTGTTCCGTTTGCCGGGTTATTTCCTCTGGCAATGACTAGCGGATTATCGATCGGATCGAGCCGCAAAACGAATCGAGAATCCTCCTCGGATTTCGTGGATGCGAATTAAGCCGCGGAATAAGTAGCTTACAAAGGGATGCGAGTAAGAATCTCGCCTCTGATAGCTTCCACGTCAACCGGAGGAGAGATGATCGAGGATTTAGCCGGTTTTAATCTGATTATTGGCACCTTGTCGATTAGGGGATAGCCGTTCTTTGCGTAGGTCCGCAGGAAGTAAGTTTTTTGTAGCCGACACCATTACTTTGTAACTTTTTGTGAAGTTGACGCTGAACGGAAATGGTTCAAGAATTTAGATCGTGTTACAGGGTTACATCGATTACTTCTATCGAGCGAATCTTTTAACCCTTTTCACGCGTAATTTTTTGTGGAGACAGAATTTTAAGTTAAATTTTGTATTTAATTACGGTTAACAGTTAGATTTTAAACTACGGTCTCGTGTCTTCATTTAATCGTTCAGGAATTTAATCGTATTTCTTACGCGGTCCCGTTTCGACGATCTTCTTCATCGGAGGGACCGTTTCTTCTCTTCCTGAGTATTTAAACTACATAAACGATGGCGTCCGAGCGAAGTGAAAGGAAGCTCGAATTTTCGAGCGCCCAGACCGCCCCTCTACCCTTGGAACACGCAGTAAGAGGATGTTTCTCCGAATTTCGAGGAGTTCTATCTCTCGAGGAAGCAAAATAATCGAATTAGAGTATCTAAAAGGTGCAAAAGAAAATTGGGGAGCAGAGAAGAAAGGATTCTGCGCAGCTTGACTACGCAAATATTCCGATTTATAATAATCGAAAAAGCGAAGAATAATCGAAAATAAGCGAAAAATAAGCGAAAAATAAGCGAGAGACAAAGAGAGAAAGACAGAGAGGGAGAGAAATACGCGGAGAAGGGAGAGGGAGAGGCGAAGAGAGAAAGAGACACGCTTGTTTTCGAGGCCCCCAAGGTCTCGGCGTGCATATCTTACGACCGATTAATTGAAGTTGATTTTTATTTATTGCAAAAGAGCAAGGTGTGCGGCAGCCGGTGCGCGCGTTTAATGGTTATTGGTTCGCGATATTCCGTGATGTATATGCGTGTGCTCGCGTGTACAGGCGGCTTCTAAAGCCGTGTTACATTTAGAATTGATCGAGTTATGCGTGTTATTCTTCCGTGACGTTGTTGCGATTTTTGCGTTGCGTTTTTTCAATTTTTTGTTCCGTCTATTTTTCTTCGTCCCTTTTTTTTTTCATTGTTTTTTTTTCTTTTTAGATTATTCATTGTGTCACGGTTGACTGTGCAGGCGCGTAGTTTATCGCGTGCTCGAAATGGCGTGGAAGAACGTAATTTCTAAATATACTGAGTAAAACATTGTTCTCCTGTTTAATGGTGTTTCATAGTTCGCGAGGATATATGGGTAGATACGAGCGCGATAGGGAAACGTTACAAATTAGCCGATCGAGATCTTAATTGCATTTTGAGTTCGACAGGGTTTCGGAATAATTCGCGCAACGGTGTAATGCACGGAGCAAGCGACGCGTGGATTATTTATTCGACGGTCTCACGCGTGTACTGCACGCTTCAGGTGTGATATAATGGAAATTGGTGCTCGGTTTTCATCAGATCTTTGAGTAATTGTCTCATTACGAATGTGTGCGGTGAAAGTGAATGGATTTTCGGAGAACAATAACCGTTAAACGTATTTTCCAGTGCTCACAGAAATAAAATAGCATGAAATAATTCAACAATAATGTGAAACAAAACACGAAAAAAAGTGAATTTTGAACAAAAAACTCGATCCGTAACTTTCAACCTAACTCGAGAACCAAATACATATCGAACCAAAATAAGCTTCATCCCACGACCGACTTGAGACAACAGCGGACAATCTCGACCCGAAAAAGGTATGAAATAATAAAAAAAAGTGAAAAGAAAAAAAAAATTCCAAGACCGATCCGAATCGCAGAACAACCGATCAGGAATGGCGAACGTCCTTGCAGGACACACCGTGCCTGCGTGACGCTGTAGGTGCGCATACGCGCGCACACGGCGATGTAATAATAAATTCTACGCAGCAACGTGACTTATCCGCGTGTGTGCACGCGGGTAGGTGTGCACAATAATTGTTAATTGTCGGCGCTGATACACGAGGCCGATAGCGCTCGCCGTTTCAACGTGCTCGCGCTCGCATAGAGGGCTATTCGATTTTTCCGTGCCAGCAAACAGGCTACTGTCCGCAGCACAGACACTTTCCGCGATACTTTACGGCTTATTAAGGTGCGACACCGTGCAACGATACTTTTCTTGCCGCCACGAAACGGTCGTTCGCGATTCCCGCCTCGCCATGCCTCGTTCCGCCGCGGAATTTCATTTTTCCGTCTCGTTAAATAAGCGATCGTTCCCTTTTCTCGACCGATGACGCTCGTTTCCTCGAACGAGCGTGGAATTTCGGCGAGTGTTTTTCCACGAGGATTTTAAATCGCGTCGAGAGGTGTCGAGGTTCGTTCGAAGGACTTTCGAAAGTGGAGGAAGTTGTTTTTTATGGTTTCTTTTTGATGAGATGTTTTTTCTTCTTCTTTTTGTTTTTTTCTTTTTTTTTAATTGATTTGAAGTTGGGAGTTTGGAGAAGTTTTGAATAGAGCGTTAAGTTTGGTTAATTTTTCGAGGCTCGCGAGTGAACTTCATTCGCTGACATTTTGGCCGATGCAGACTATCTTGAGTTGGGTTCGATTTGTATAATGCGACAACGATTCTTGATATAAAGCAGGCAATAAATTTTCGTCGTAATTGATAGTCGTGTGAATACGAGGACAATCGACGATTAGCATAATCGAGCAAATTGTATATTCTTCGACAGAATTAAGAATGAGAGGACCGAGTCATCGAGAAGATCGAACCATGTTGGAAATCACTTTAGGAGTCTGTGAATTTTGATTTTCAATTATTTCTGGATAACACCGGCGAGAATTTATCGCACAATTGCCTTGCTGTCGCTTCAAATTAATTCGCGACAACTGGCCTTCTCGGAAACATTCTAAGCACCAGAACTATTCCACTGGTACCAAAAATTTCCTAAAATGCTTCTTTACAAAATTTATAAAATTTCTACGGAAATTTACGAACCGATCATTTCGATCGGTTTGATAATTCCAGTAGCAGAGAATACTGCTCCGTCGGGTTTAAACCCTCCACCGTCAACCCTTGAAAAAGATAAAATCCAACTAAAACTTACCCAGCACGAAGCGAGGCAGCAGCCGCGGCAGCGGTGAGGGTGAGCTGTTGAGCAGCGGCGGCACCAGCAGCAGGATCAGCGGCAACCAGTTCCGACAAAACAAGAACAGTAGTGGTAGTAGTAGCCGCGCCACAATTGGGAACCGTGGCGTTCACCGCGTGGCGAACACCGGGTGGAAGATCGTCCTCGTGTTGCAATTGCAATTGAGGATAGTGATGCAGGTGTAGGGCAGTCGTAGCCGACCCAGATCTAGGCGTGACGCAGGTGGGTGGCAATAATCCAGCCCTAGTGACCGCCGAGGGTGGCGACGGAGAGGGTGGCGAGGGTGGCGGTGGTGGATATTCCACCACTTGCACGCGATCAGCTTCGTTTTCATAGATAATCTCTTTATCGTGCGTGTACATGACGGTCTTCTGGCCATCGTTGTAGATCAGATCGATCATCTTGTGCTCGCCGACGCCCAGCGTCGTGTTGGCGCCCCCTGCGTCAGCGCCAGGCGTCACTCGACCGTCACCGTCGTCGGTGGCTCGTTGTTGCACGTCGTCTGGGTCTTGTTGGAGGTGCTGTTGTTGATGGTGATGATGGTGGTGATGGTGATGGTGACGATGATGGTGGTGATGGTACTTGGGGTGGAGCGAGTGGACGGTCGGTGGTTCGTGCAGGTCTAGGACGTTCACTGGCTGCATCGTGGCCAGCAGTACCTGTTGCTCGCTCTCGTTTTGATTCTGGTTGCTCAGCGAGGAGGACGCCGGAGACACTGGCCCCTCCTGCACCTAGGATAGCAAAGTTTAACGTAGACCAACGTGATTTACCGATTTAATATAGATCGGGTGTCGACGGGTTGAGGGTGAGTTGTGGAATTTGAGGATCGAGGGGTTGGTCCCTGAAT
Source organism: Ctenoplectra terminalis (assembly GCA_019453375.1). Lineage (NCBI taxonomy): Eukaryota > Metazoa > Arthropoda > Insecta > Hymenoptera > Apidae > Ctenoplectra > Ctenoplectra terminalis. The sequence continues at coordinate 158,423 of SMSQ01017324.1, forward strand.
TTTGGAAGTTTGGTATTTTGGAATTTGAGTGTTGAAAGTTTAGACTTTGAATTCGGTATCGAAAGGTTAATTCCGCGTGAATTCTGAGAATTATTTCGAAGATTTAAATATGTTAAGAATTGTTCTTTTTGCATTAAGGTATCTATATTTTAGTCGCTATTAATTTCGATTACACGTTTGAATAGACAAAACACGATGGCAACTTTATCGTTTTTATTATCTCAACCGCTAGCGAACGTTGTCAGAGCTAGGCAGCTAGATCAACTCTAAGCAGTAGCAGTGAGAATATTCAAAGAAACTGGACAAGATGACGAGTTTCAATTATGGCACTTTTTTATTCGCTACCGGTCTTGTCTTTTTATTAACACTTGACCGCTCGTGAACGTGAGCAGAGTTACCATAAGCGACCAGAGACGCTCTAAACATTGCAGGAACTTTTCATACAGACAGGCTGATAGATATCTGCCAACACTTTCCCCCGTAAAAACATTCTTATCGATACACCTGTCACTATCCAGTTTTAAATTATAGCTTTCTCGCTTAAAAAAAAAAA
>SMSQ01017335.1:12280-40136 GCA_019453375.1 Ctenoplectra terminalis
GAAACTCTATGTAGTTTGCCGACGTCGATAAGCATAGAAAAAACAGCGAGAAAAGAGGAACATTTACAAGCCTAATCATCGTAACCAATTGTCGTAACAGTATCGGGTTTGGTCTCATTTTAATCAGCAAGATTTCACCAATATGTTGGTGAAATTTTTATTACAAAAAAATTAAAAATAAAAAAGTTTGTTCGATGCATTAGTATTGCCTCACCGATATATAGGCATCTTATCTTTACGACCACTTCGATTCCTAGTCCCTCTTTTTTCTTCATCGAACTGTCTCTCTCTATGTTCGTGAACGCCGGCGATACACAAATCGCTCGCAGAAGCGAGTCCCCTGTCCGTTATATGTTTCTCGCCGGTCCCGAATTCTGAACATATATCGAATCTTTACTGTATCGCGGTAGCGGTTCGGCCCCACGGTACGGTTTACTCAAAATCACGCCGTCCGCAAAGGGATAATACGAGATATCTCGTGACCCATACGCAGTGCGTTAAAATCAGCAGCATATGATTTATTTCAAACCAGCGCAGCCAGATGAGAGACAACAAAATTACTAAATACAAAACCGCATCAGGGAGAGGACACTAAATTCAGACCCCGTCGCGAACGCGTTAACCCTTTGCGGACGAGCGCCGCATATATGCGTTTTACGCAAATCATCAAATTGGCCGAAGAACTCATATATTCGTTTGGCGAAAACAGTTGATAGAGCCAAGAAACGCATATATGTGTCCCACCTAAATGCACGTCGATGGCCGAGGAACTCAAATATGCGTTCCGCGAAAACAACTGATAGAGCCGAGAAACACGTATATGTGTTTCTCACTAATATGATCGATGAAGCTAACGTTTCATTGTCAGAAGAATTCTTGTATCATTTATTTATCCTGTGGAAAATCTGTGTATATACATATAATATGTCCAGAATTTTAGTTGGAGTGCTATGAACGAAAACTGCGGTTAAGCGGAAATATGCACTGGCAATTTTAAATGACTATCGCGGCAGGAGCTCGGCACCACGGTACGGTTCACTTCGAACCGTCCCGTCCGCAAAGGGTTAAACCTAGAATTCTCCACGATCAAAGGACTGTAGCAACTTTCAGATCTTTCAAAAATCAAATAGTCTCGTTTCAAAACAGCGACCGGTTAACCACGAGCAAACGCGTTTCCTTACGAGCGTACCCGGCGCGCTGGTCTGCGAAATTTGAATAGATTAGGAATATAATCGCAATATCTCGGTCTGCGAAATTCGAATACATTAGAAACATAATCGGAATATCTCGGTGTACCTAAATTCACGGAACGATCGAAGAAGTTCGCTAGGAATCCCTTCGAAACGTCCAATCTACGAGTCTATATATTCGCGTGTTTATTCGATTCGGCAGTGGTAAACGCAAAAAGAGAAGTGGCGTGCATCCGGGACTTGGGCGTGTTTTCACGAGCCTCCTCGACGCGGAGCACGTGGGCGTCGAGAAAATTACGCAAGCAATGCGTGCGGTTTCCACGGAACAATCGCGCCGTTTCGATTGTCGAACGGCCGAGGCAGGGGTCAGGCGGAACGGATCATCGGACCCATTCAAAGGACCCCCAGCCTGCGGACACAGTGTCGTTAAATATCGGCAAACTTGCCTGCCATAAATCACAATGGGGTAACGCCCGTTGGCACTGACGCATCGTCCTATCGATTCGTCAGTTTTCCATGCGTAGTAATGAAGTTGTCGCGAGATCGCTCGTTGTACAATAGTTCGCGAAGGCGCACTCTTTCGGTGATTGATCGACGCCGATGCGTTCCATTCCGGGTAAATATTTGCGCGCGAAATCGAACTCGGATAAACATCGATCCTCGGATAAACGTCGCTGGTGCACGCGCGCTCGAATTAATTATTTTGTTGGATGTTTTCTTGCATCGTGGGAATAGAGATACAGAGTCGGTCCTTAACCCTTTGCGCACGAGTGTCGGCAAATAGCCGCCCAAGTCTTTTTCCCGTTGCGAACACGTGTCGACAAATAGCCATCCAAGTCTGTGAAATTATCTTTCTAAGCGATAAGATGCGCAAGATATAGTGTACTAAACATTGTTATCCTTCCTTTGTGAGAAGATGAGGGATTTTCAGCGGTGAAGTTTTTGTCGAATTGTCGAATGTGGCTCCGTTTGCAAAGAGTTAACTCTGTATGGGACCGTGTGACTTAAAAGTTACAAACTGATGTATCTACATTTTAAAAAATTAATTTTGTTTAGTTATCACTGCACTTAAATTTGATTACTGTATCACTGTAGTGACACCACGATCCATCTACAGTTATTATTAGTTAAAACATTTTCAAATCAAAGTGAAAAACTGTAATCGATCGTAATTTTTTCTTCAATAAGTGGACAAAACTCGATTTTTAGACACTTTTCATATAATATAATATATTATATTATATTATATTATATATTATATAATAATTATAAACAAGAAAAAATGTAGCGAGCAAGAAATCTTGTTCCATCTTTTTTTCGACAGATGACACCTTTATCACGACCACCATAATTTGTGGTTCATCCGATACCACGTGTCCCTCCACTCTTTTTATCTCTTCGATCGAAATTTTTCAAGAAAAAAATTCGCGTATAACCGGTGCAACGTTGTTCAAGGGTCGACTGTAGTTGATGGAAGAAATATAGCGAGGTCGTAAATTGTAGTATCGAATGGCGACACTGGTTGATATAGCGGCAGTATCACACATGACATTCCGTGGTATCAATAAAGTGTCAAAAAAAAAAAAAAAAAATATCCACAGTTTAATAAGAAAGTAATCGAAGTGGTCCATAATAAAGTAAATAAGATAAAAAAATAATGGTAGACTGTTGGTTTACACACTTTGGAGGATTTTAGCCGGAATTAAGTTAGCCAGGAGGATTGTAAAAATTTCTTTAACAACGTCCTGGAATTTTTGCGTGCGATACAGCAGTGGTTTCCGGGACGAAACGCGTAAGCGCGACAGAATATTGCTTCATAATGTAGTCGAACCTCGGCTTTGCGTCGTAAACTCTAGTACAATATTTTCTGATTTCCTTTATTCGTTTGTAATATTGTATCTTACGTTGCGCGGGGAATTAAAAATATAAAATGTTTCGGACTCCCGTTACGTATCGGAAAAGTTTTATTTCGGATAACTTGAGGAATTTAAAAAATTCAATTTATTCGGTAAGAAATTTGTGATACGTAATTCTTAGTAATTTTTAGAAGTTTAAAATGATTTGGAAGCAATTTCATATTCATTTTAAAATTGAACGTTACGTCGCAACTTACGATAAATGAAATCAAGGAATTTATAAAATAAGAAAAAGAGTTTTATTTTTTTTTCATTTTTAGCAGTTTTCTATTTATGTTAGATTTTTTTTAAATATATTTTTTTATCCCACATTAGTAGTTGAAATAATTTGTGCATCGTGCATGTATTGGCGTATTCCATACATCCAATTGCATTTTTATTTTTTATTTTCTTTTCGACGACTACTTCCGTAACGTTTCGAGTATGTACTCTAAAATAATTTAGCTATTTTCGATAAAAGTTTACGTAGGTGAAATTAACAAACAAATTACAGAAAATAATACCCAAATTTTAACAACTAATTTCACCAGGAATATTTAACACCTAATTTTTTATTTTTTGTACGCTATATCACACACAGCACAAACAACCTTACAAAAAATTAAAAACTTCCACCATTTTCTTCTTGTTAAACAAACCATCAAATTACTTAACACTTTGACGGCCGCACATTTTTCGCATCGCCTTTAGATTAGCGGCGGCAATATTTACACAATCGTTCCTAGCATAATTATTAACACATTGCGTACGGGAGACGAGATATCTCGTCTTTAGGAATCCGAACGTTGTGGCCGGGAGACGAGATATCTCGTTTTCAGGTTTCTTCGACTCGATCGACGATTTAAGGAACTGAAAATAGACTTTCTTGTTACGTTACCAGGGTAACGAAGTCTTGCGTATGCCCTTAACAAATGGTTAGCGAAAGAAAATGAATGCCAACATTCTGAGAGCGTAAAAATCAGTGGGTCGGTATAGCCATTACATCGGTAGCTCTGTGTCTCTGTGCATCATACCTTATAAAGTGTTTTATTGTTGTACAGCATTTCATTATTTCAAAGTTGGCGTTTTAATTTGTAAGGAAACAGCTTTTTAAAAAACAGTTTTTTAATGATAATTTATAATAAGAATTATTTTACGACATAGGCCCTGATTCTAAAATTGTAGCAAAATGACACGTAGAATTAAAGAAAATGAAAATGAAAGTGAATTGTTGTTCGACGATTTATCGGATGCATATAGTAATATTTAAGAATACTTTATTTATATTAAAAAAGTGAATACATGCATCGTATAAAGTGTTTCCAGAGCGCCCAAAAATGTGCGAGCCCTGGGAGCGCGTTGCGCGAGCAGAGCGCCGTACGCAATGTGTTAATAAACGTTGAACTATTTTTTTAAAATAAAAAGAAAACGAACAATGAATAGAATATTAATTCGAGGGCTCTTTTGTATGAATTTAACCCCTTGCAGTACCATTTAGCCAGGCAAAATCTGGAACAAAGGTGTAGCGATCGACGCTCGCCAAACGCTATTGCCAAGATTCTTTAGATCTTAGCCCTTATTTTCATTATCCGTTTTCTATAATTTTGACACCATGAGTCTCACTCGTAATATTTATATTACACAATGTGTCAATAAGAAAAGAGTTAAGATCACTGTTACATCATTTTTAACATTTCTTTAAAAATAGCATCGGTATGTATTAGTAGACAAACATCGAAACGACGACGAGAAATCATTTCCAGAAAATAGCTGTACGATCTTTCTCAAATTGTATTAACACTTTGACGGTCGCACATTTTTTGCATTGCCTTTAGATTAGTTTAATAAGAAATATTATTAATAAGAAAAGAGTTCATTGTCACACCATTTTTAATATTTCTTTAAAAATAGCATCGGTATATATTAGTATACAAACATCGAAATGACGACGAGAAATCATTTCCAGAAAATAACTGTACGATCTTTCTCAAATTGTATTAACACTTTGACGGTCGCACATTTTTTGCATTGCCTTTAGATTAGTTTAATAAGAAATATTATTAATAAGAAAAGAGTTCATTGTCACACCATTTTTAATATTTCTTTAAAAATAGCATCGGTATATATTAGTATACAAACATCGAAATAACGGCAAGAAACCATTTCCAGAAAGTATCTGTACAAAATCACACGCACGTGACAGCGTCAATATGTTAACAGACGGGAAAACATGAAAAGTAAGACTCGATATATCGATGATTAAACACAAATCCATCTAACATTTCCTAACAAAAATTACTATCAAGGAATATTTCGTATTACCTACGAAACAATCAAATAACAATTTAAAAATATTCAACAATAAAAATACACCATATCGCGTAAGTGTCAGAAAAATGTTGAAAGTCAAGCAAACTGCAACGGTGACATTTTAACTGTTCACGTACGAAAGTTATTTCGTAATACAGATATTTTATCAGAAAAACGGAGGGGACGCAATTGTATTTGGAATACGTGAAACGTGCGCGGTTCCACGTTCGAATCGGTCGTTTTTCAATTGTGAGCTCGAAAGGTCCGCGAGGCAAGGAACGAATCCGATTGGAAACGAGGCTAACCGGGGCGTTTCTGTACCTTGGTCAGTATGAACAAGGGGGCAACGTTAACCCGAGGGAACTTTTCTCGAAACTGATAAACTCGTCGCGACCAGTAAATCTAAACGACCGGTACGATAACTTTCACGAGATAAAATAGTTGGTGCACGTTGTACGCGATCGATTTATAGAATCGTATAACGAGAAGCGATGGCGGTGTTTGGTGCCGCTCCAATTGTTGCCAGACCGCGCTCGAAAATGAGAAATCTATTAGGAAGCTCAGCCTGGCGTGCGTTAATGCTCGTTTTTGTTCGTTCTACCGACCATTTGTCCGGTTTGCTCTCGCACGCTTCGTCACGAGCGCTTATTAAATTAACTCGTTTAATTGGACCCGTCCTTTTATTTCACCAGCCAACCGCACGTGCAGCTCCCGTAGAAACCCGATTCTTATGGGAACGAGAGTCGTTCAGTAGTTACATCGCGTCTCCTAGGCGCTTCCCTTCTTTCTTGCAGCTTCGAACGAGGATAAAACTGTTTTCAGCTTCTGGATGTATGCCGCTCGTTCGAAGGAAAGTTTTGTATGTTGTACAGTTTCGTTGATTGATTCTGAAATACCATTGACGCAGTGGTATTAAATTAAACCTATTTGTACCCGGAATAATAAAAATGACAGGTATTTTAAAAAATACGTAAAATAAGGAGGATAAATCTTTAGCTGTATTTTTCACAGAAAATCAGAAAAAATTCGCCAGACTGAATCGTTGTGCATTTATGAAATTTTTATGAGAAATTACAAGCCGGTCATTTTGACCGCTTTGGTAGTTTTAGTGTTAAAAAGATTTTTTACANCTAATGTTTGGAATTCATAATTACGTACATAATATGTATGGAAACTGTGTAGACTCAGAAGATGAATTATTGATTGTGGCTATTTTCAGATTAATTAATTTAAAATAAAAACGTTTCGATCGAATAAAAATAAATCACCAACTAAAATTAACAAAGGCAAATCGAAGAATATCTTATTGTTGATTACTACGACAATGGTTTGGGACGATTGCCAATACGAAGAATGAGTACTTACATTATATTGCAAAAAACAGTAAAAAATAATCGATTCTTTCAAATATATATTTTTGTAAAATATAAAACCCATGTTTCAGCCCCAACAGAATGAATTTGATTCGCAAACGGGTGAATTTGGAACGCAAAACTCGTTGATACATAGTTTAAGAATTGCTGCGAAGATTTTTGAAAAGAAAGAACCAAAACAGTTGCCAGATGGATAAAAAACTGTTATAAATAATAGCGGATAATGCAGGGTTTAAAGAAAATGCAGTACATTTTTAAAAATTAAATTTTTCAGTACGTTTTGTAGCGGACAGTGTTTTTGCAGCAACCTAATATTTTAACTCTCTGAATGGCTACTTCGAGACTTCCGCAGCGAGTTGATGCAGAGTTTTTCTGATCTGTAACTAAAACTTGATTATTATTCAGGTTTGAAAGGTGAACCGTGTTGAAAATTCAGAGCACATTTTCACGTATAAACGTTATATTTAAGTAACTAAATGACGATTACAACGCTTCACGACGTTCTTTAGAACTGGATCAAAACGACCCTGCTTCCGCCATCCAAACTTTAGTTTTAATTACAAGGTAAATTTACTTGTAGTTTACAAAGCGTTGTTTTAATGAAGTTATATTTTTGTGTCGTGGCACGTTCTTGCTTTACAAAGATATTTCCTGCAGAGGCACGCTACGATATTTTACTATGATTTAAATTTAAATGAGGAAGAAGTTCTTTCTGGCTTAAAATCGTGTTGATCTTTATATCTTTTCTCATAAGGATGCGCAGTATTAGCTTCCTTTTTGTAAATATTACTTCAGCTTAGATTACGTAAACAGAAAATTGTATATTACTGGAATGGAAATTGGATGTATTTTAATTTTTAGAACGCTGTATACGTTATACATAAATTATATATCCTATTATCGCATCCAAGATACTTACATAATGCTTGTTTCTAGAAAGACTTATCTTTACGGTTGACCTTCTTAGAAAATAAGAAATAGCGTTTCGTTGAAAATTTTCTTTAAAACTTCCGTTAAATGCAGTTCAGAATATTTATTTATTATTTAAAATATCTCTAAAATATACTAGCCTAGTTCGAGTGTTTTTTTTTTTTTTTAATACCTCAATGTTTTTATTTGTAAATTTATATTTTAATATATCGATGAAAATAATAATTTTGAAATATGATTGATAAAATAAAGAAATGATGTTCAATGAATAAAATATGAGCAATATTACGTACAATATTTATGCAATAAATATTACACTAGTTTAATAATTAATATTTTATCTGTTTAAAAATAAAATTATATAAAAGTATATAATAAATAGTAAATATGGAAATTGACTGTATTTAAACGTTTACGTTTCGTTTTATTTGAATAATTTATTTATTTAGAGAATTTCATGTCAATAAGAGTAAGAATATTTTCGATGTATAAAAACATTTTTAAATATTGAGGATTTAATATAAAAATACGTATATACAATATATATTTTCAAATATCAATTATTTAATGATTCATAAATTTTTAATAAATTCTAAAATACAGTTATGTGTATATTTGAAAATGAAGAAAAAAAGCAATTTTCAGTAAATTGTAGGTTCCTTTCCAAATAGGAATAAAACAGTTTACTCTGATGGACGTTTCATTACAAAATTCTAATGCTACATCTTTAGATCTATTTCTCCAGTTTTATGTTATATTTCTATTGGTTTATAAGTTCAAGTGAAAAGCAGAATTTCGAGCTTCACGAAGTACAGAATAAGGTTCCTTAACCGAGGTGAGAATGCGCTCGAGATAAGATTCGGTATTTAGTGTAGTATAATTCAATTTACAACCATGTAAGACGATAACGTGCACGAAATACCATGGTACTCAAGCATGCCGGTGTTTTACGGTAGCCGACGAAAAGGAATGTGCGATTATCGATAGGCAGGACGATAAAGACCGAGCTCCTTGAGATTCCGATTCATTTCGAAATTAACAAATTGTCTCCTCGCGTGCATAATGTATCAATTATTCCAGCTTTTTGTACGTACAGTGCTTTCCAAAAGTCTTATACTGTCGATGATAATCTTATAAGTCGATAACTGTAATAATAATAATAATAATCATTTTTAGATATTAGTTTTATTGTATTGGTCATTGGTGGTTTTAATCGCGTCGCAGATTTTTTGAAAATTTTTTAATAAACAGAACTTTGATCGAAATATTGCAAAAAACATTATAGGAGTTATTTAGAACCAGTCAGGAAAGAAAAAAGAAGTCGAAGATGGAAATAGGTCGTTTGAATTGTTGGAAACAAAATATCGAAGTGAGTTTAATTCCGGATGAGTTTATTAAAACACTGTTAAATAGGTTTTTAGGAAAATCTGTCTTGTGCAAGGAAGCAAAATAAAATTGTGCAAAATAATTATTATTTGAAATTAATTATTGATTATTGAAATACTGATTATACGTAATTATATTAATATATATGTTAATATTATTGTAATACATAATTATTGATTTATCCAAATTATTTCATGACGCTATTAATGATTGTTGAATTATAGGTATGCTTCTTAAAAATTAATTAGTGAAAACGTAAATTTTTGTTATGTTTGCAAAATGTGCGACACATTTTTTCAGTAAATGTTCACAAAACGTAGAAAATATATTGGCTGAATTTTATAATAATTAATTTTATGGATTTCAAAATATTATCTTCTGAATGAATTTTTAATACACATTTTACCTTTAAGCACTTTTTAAGATGGATCTGCTAAATAAGTTGCTAGCACGACGATTATATGACAAATTAAATATCAATGATATTCCTGAATTAAACTTTAAAGACTCGACTTCCGCTTTACTTTCCGTTTCATGTAATCTACTACGAGGAGTCATAGTAAATTGGCACTGTAATTAACAGTAAGAAGAATAGAAGTTTAACGTGAATTTCGATACGCGTAAGAAAAAGATCAAATATTGACTTGTGATATGACACACCACCAAAGAAAAAAAAAAAAAGGGAAAAAATCACGTAGGAATAGTACTGTGTATTTGAAATGCTTTTCACAATGGTTGACTTAAACTCTATAACTCTCTCTGTAACTCTATCTCTCTAATTCTAACTCTCTGTTTCCTCGGCTCTTTTATATTATTTTCCGGCTAAAGGCCAAACCAATTGGAAACGAGGTTCCATCGTATTGGTACGGCCGAAAACTTAAGACCTAAGTTTTATGAGGGGTCTCTCTCTCTCTCTCTCACACACACACACACACACATCAAGCCATTCTCTACCCACAATCATGAAAATTTACCTAAAACGCACCATTGTGAATTTATAGAATTTCTATGAGAAATTGCAAACCAGTCATTTTTATCACTTTAAATCCAGTGTTATTAACCCTCTGCAGTCGTATGTCTACTCTCAGCCACCAACTTAAAGAGTCACTGTGATCGTATATTGTACTAACAAGGAAACATATCGAACTGTCCGTCTTCGATTTTTATGAAACTTGGTGGATATATTAAGCAGGTGAGAATAAGGGGCACGTATTTTTTTATAGCTGCCCAATCGCAAGTTCAGAGGGTGAAATTAGCCCTTGAAGTGTCAGCAGAAAAATACTATCTCGAAAACTATCATAGATATAAGAAAACTTGTTAGGGAAAAGTTCGATGGTTTCTTAAAGAAAAATAAACAGTGGTCACAAATTTTGTAAAAAAGTAATTTGTTTGTGACAAAAAAATTTATCGCTACATTATTTTAAGAGATAGAAAAATTTACATAACGACAGAAAGGATCCGAAATTTCTCTCTAAATCTATTAATATATAATATGATAGATTTGCCTCCTACAGTTTTATAAATTTTCTTATAACACGCAAACCGTGCGAATCCCAATTATTATTTTCGTATAATGATAGTTTTCGAGATAGCACTTTTCTGCTGAAACTTCAAAGGGCGATTTCACCCCCTAAACTTGCGATTGGGCAGCTATAAAAAATACGTGTCCCTTATTTTCACCTGTTTAACGTATCTACAAAGTTTCATCGAAATCAGTAACGGACAGTTCGATATGTTTCCTCGTAAGTCAAGACGATTCTTTACAATTTCTGTTTCAACCCAGTTTAATGAAAATATTCTGTATTATTTTATTATATCAATTAACACACGTTCAGTGAAAATGAATTCCTGCCACACACGCGTCTCAAACAACCTCCAAGGATTAAAACCTCAATTACGTGCAGCTATACCAACACTGTTATCAAAATTTTAACAACAGTTACTACTATACAAAATAATTTAGACAAAAAAAAGAAGAAAAAGGTATTTACAGAATTTATATCTGGATAAAGCATTTCCGGTATGTCTATTCTCAGCCACCAACTTAAAGAGTCACTGTGATCGTATATTGTACTAGGTCAACACGATTCTTTACAATTTCTGTTTCAACCCAATTTAATGAAAATATTCTGTATTATTTTATTATATCAATTAACACACGTTCAGTGAAAATTAATTCCTGCCACACACGCGTCTCAAATAAATACGACCTCCAAGGATTAAAACCTCAGTTACATGCAGCTATACCAACGCTGTTATCAAAATTTTAACAACAGTTACTTTTATACAAAATAATTTATACCGAAAAAAAATAAGAAAAAGGTCTTTACAGTATTTATACCTCGATAAAGCATTTCCGGTATACAGTGAAAGTATCGAGCACTAGCAGAAAAGTAAACAGATATGAAACCTTTACGTAACTCTCTCTCTTTGCATCCATGCGCTCCGCGTGTCCGCCTGCGTGTGTACGAGCACTCCGAAGAAATTCATCGTGGTAATCAGCCAACTCCGAGTTACCGAGCACGAAGCAACTGTCAAATTAACAAAAAATCGTAGCTATTTAGGTCGGCGATCGTGCTTATCCCCCAGTACCTCTGTGTTCCGTTGCTCAGCGGTACAAGCGAGCCGGAGTAAGAGCGGTAGCAACGGCAATCCTGAATGAGAAATTTTTTTTTTTTTCTTCTTTTTACCAGCACACTGAAAAGGCTCCCCCGATACTGAAAAACAGAAATTCCCGCCGGTCTGTGTACACAATGCATGAATAATCGAGCCGGTTGTATCGCTGATCTCGAACGATCGATCGGTTAAATCGATCGGTTAAGTCGATCGGGTTGGAAGCGTAACTGTATCCCCGTGTCGCGCTTTGATTAGTTTTACTATTCACCTAACGACTGTTATTACGGCTGCTCGTTTTGATCGATGTCGCTGGCAACGAGTTGGACGAGCTACATCGAAAACGCGCTCATTGCCGCTCCATCCGTCTCGCATAAGTGGTGGTGCACCGTAATTCCAAACTAATTGCCGACAGCTCTCTTCTGCATCGATAGGATGCAAGCATTATTCGCTGATGCATATCATGCGTCCGTTATGATCAGGATAATTCCAGAAATTAAGTCATCATCGCGTACAACGCTGTACTGTTTCTGTTTCCTTGCTCTTCTTCTTGCTTCTTCTTTTTTTCTTCTTTTTTTCTTCTTTTTTTCATCCCTTTTTCATCCTTTTTTCTTCCTTTTTGGTCTCCTTCGTTTTCCTTTCCCTTTTCTCTTTTTTTTTCTTTTTTCTCTTTTTAATTTATTTTGTTTATAGGAAGCTCGACATTTACGGGAGATGACGAGCAAGTGTTTTTCATTATCGAGTACTAAGCGAGCATTTTTTGCCCGGCAAAGTGTACGCACTTTATCAGCGTTACGACACAGGATACGCGTTATACTTCTTTTTACGCTCGATCTTGTTCCACGCCAGATTTTATGTTTACTCGACAATGTAAATTGTAGCATTTTGTAATAACAGTGTTCAGGAGGAGTGCTTTTTTCTTTCTTCTTTTTTTCTTTTTTCATCGGAGCCAAGTAGTAATCGGTTTCGACGTTTCATGCGAGACGACTTCGATATCGACACTTGTACGGATAATTTTGTATCAATTCTGTCGAGCGGTCAGGATGTTGAATTAACTACAGGTTTTACGTAGGTTACATAACAATGTCGACGCATCCGTTGAATCCGTTGCCTCGCTCTCGAAGATATAACAGAAAATTCCTAGGATCAGGCTCGATCTGTATTCGTAATGCAGTTTTATGAAACAGGGTAAGAAGTTTTTGCGATCGGTATTCACGTTGAAATAAGCAGCAAAAGTCGTGTAAACACAGATATGAGAATTAATCTTGCTGCTCGACGTGTTTTTATTCGGATTACGTTAAGACACGATCAATTCTGATTGATGCCAGAAATTGAAGCAGCAGTTCGCATAAAATGCTTCCTCAACGATCTGTATTTTTATTTAAAACTATCTAGATATTTGTATTAGGTTGTCTCGAAAGTTTCTTTCGTTATCTTCGCGCAGTTGTTTCGTTTAAAAATGTTTGAATAAAGCCTTATTCATTAAATGAGAGATGGAGGAAAAAAATAGTGCAAAATGAATCCTATATAAGATAATAATACATTGCGAAACATAAAATATTATGTACCTATTACTTATAAAACGAAAGAAACTTTTGGGACAACCTAATATTTTGGAGGAAAAAAGTGTAACGTGTTCTAAAGTTCGCGTTTTGTAGCCGTACAATGTTTTTAACTTTTAATTATTTTCACCTGTCGACATTTAAAGCATTTCCGTCCACAACATTGGAGAAAGTTGAATATCAGGTGTGTCGATAATTTTTTTATATAAATAACCTTTGCTCGAAAAAATTTTATGGTCTTAAGCTGCGTTTGTTAATCGATTTATGCGACTGAAACATGAATTTATATAGCTGAGAAGTAAAAAGAAAAATCGTGCTTTATTCAGAACTGGCAATTAAAGAAAAATAATTGTGGATCTCGTGTTAAATTCTTCCTTCGTTGATATTTCTCGTTGCGAAAATAAACGAACCAATGTCTTCTTTATTTTTCTTTTTTTATTGTATTGGCTGTTCATGGTTTTAATTTATCCACAGATTTTTAAAAAAATTTTGATATAAATAGAACTTCGATCAAAATATTTTGAAAAGCACAGATATTATTTAGAACGAGCCAGGAAAGGAGAAAAAAGTAAAAAATGGATATAGATCTTTTAAATTATTGAAAACAGAATGACAGAAAATATCAAATGAATTTATTAAAAAGTTATTAAATAGATTTTTCAAAAAATTTGTCAGTGTTAGTTACGCAAAATATTGATTATTCCAAATCAATTAATATATCACAACGTTCGATTCAATTGAAGAAAAATAATTCTGCGTCTCGCATTAAATTCTTCCTCCAGTTATATTTCTCAATCAGAAAATAAACGAAACAATTTCTCTTCCTTTTTTCTTTTTTTATCGTATTGGTCATTCGCGATTTTAATCGATTCTAGGATTGTAAGAAAATCTCGAAGTAAACAGAACTTTGATCAAAATATTCTGAAAAGCACAGATATTATTTAGAACGAGTCAGGAAAGAAGTTAAAAATGAAAATAGACCTTGAATGATTGAAATGAGAATGGCAGAAAATGCCATGTTTATTAAAACAATTTATCGCTGTTAAAAATGCAAAAGGGAATTACACCACGTTGTTTATTATTCCAAATTAATTAATATATCACAATTATTCAATTAAAAAGAAAAATTATGCATCTCGCATTAAATTTTTCCTCCATTTGCCTTTCTCTTTGAACAAATAAACGAAACAATTTCTCTTCCATTTTTCTTTTTTTATCATATTGGCCATTCGTAATTTTAATCGATTCAGAGATTTAAAAAAAATTTCGAAGTAAACAGAACTTTGATCAAAATATTCTAAAAAGCACAGATATTATTTAGCAGGAGCCAGGAAAGAAATAAAAAATAGAAATGAGAATAACAAGTAAAGCCATTTTATTAAAACAATTTATCCCTATTAAGAAAGCAAAAGGGAATCACACCACAATATTGATTATTCCAAATTAATCAACACTAAAACTACCAACGATTAAAGTACACTTATTTGTATCAAAGAACTAAAGATCATAAGTATTCGAAAAAGTATCTATAATAAGGGCAACAATTCTTTCTACATATTTTTTACAAAAAGTCATATAAAATCCCCAAAAATCATTATAAATTTATAAAATTTTTATAAGAAACTACGAACCAGTCATTCTGACTGGTCCGGTAGTTCTACTGTTAACATCTCACAACGTAATTACTAATTCTTACTTCGATTCAATCAAAGAAAGATAATTGTGCGTCTCGCGTTAAATTCTCCATGGATGTTTCTCTTTGAAAAAAATAAACGAAACGATTTCAGAGTCATTACAGAGTCATTACACTCATTACAGAGTCGTTGTAACAATCAGAAATAATACCGTTCCGTTCCGAAGCAGTTCACGCGAACGCTCAAAGAGGATCTCGAGGTGGCAGCAGGAGCGTGAAGAAAAGTGCTCGAGTATATTCCAAAACACCTTACCAGTTTCAAAGAAGACGAAAATCTATTCCTATCACGGCGGAATAACTACCGGGACGTTTACTTTTCGTGTAGTTTTTTTCTTTTTTTTTTTTTTTTTTCTCCAACTGTGCCGATTTTGTGAGGCGAGCCTGCTATGGCGCGACACCCCGCGACTCGAGCTGCGCCATTGCTCCTTTATGGCGCTCGACGAGGCGGAATGCGCGATTATCGACAGATACGACGATAAATGCCAGTCGCAGAAAGATTGCAGTTCGTTTTAGAAGCTCGCCGATTTGCCTTGTCGAGGCAGACCGGCTGGCCGTCCGCTTTCTCGCTCGTTCGACCTTCTTTCGCAACGTCCAATCGCTGGCTACATGCACGCGTTGTTATTGAATCTCTAAATCCTCCGTGAAAATCTCAGCGACAACTGTGTACGTTTCCTTATTGGACAAGACTTTGCGATTTCACGCTGTTCGACCGTTCAATTTTTTAAAGCTTTATCACAAGAGTCGACGCGAACAAATTGCTCTCTCTTTCTCAGTGTCGTTAGGCGTTCGATGAAGATGATCCAAATTCACCGAGAGAGGCATCGATGATGGATTTATCGCGAAAAGTGATAAATGGCGTGGATCGTGGGAGATTTAATAGCACGTAAATTTATACTTTGGGCACGGTATGACACGAAAGACAGTTTTACGAGCTTTCCTCGATGCTTCTGAAAGTTTTTGCAAGAATGGTAGCGGTATTGACAAGTAGTTTGTTTTTTTTTTTCTTTTTAGAAATTGCAATTACATCAGATGTAGTTTTAACAATAGAACTACTGACGATTAACCCTCTATCGCCCGAGAGAAAATTACGATTGATTACAGTTTTTCATTTTGATTTGAAAATTTTTAAAGTAATAATTAGTGTAGATGGATCGTGGTGTCACTACGGTAACACAGTAATCAAATTTAATAGAACAGTGACAACTATAGTAGATAAAATAAATTTTTTAAATTATAGATACATTAATTTGTAACTTTTAAGTCACACAAAGCCATAGAGGGTTGAATCACGTTGAACAAAGTTACCATTTTCCTTTGCGGTCCTTTACAATTCTCTTCTTAAATTCTTAACTATTTTGCGGTCAAATATTTTTAAACTAGTATGATTTGAAAATATTTAAACTAGTAATTACTGTAGATGGATCGTGGTGTCGCTACGGTAATACAGTAATCAAATTTAATAGCGCAGTGGTAACTAAACAAAATTAATTTTTTTTAATATAGATACATCAGTTTGTAACTTTTAAGTCACATGGTCCCATAGAGGGTTAATTTACTGATCATTTTGTTTAAACTTCATTGGTACACGATAAAAAATCAGATAATTAATAGAATGATAAGTTAAGACCATGAAACACGGTGACTTTTATTTCCAATATCTATTAAAATTATCTATTATCTTACTATTTCTAGGCAATAAATAAAGTTTGCATACAAACTGATTAAGAACTTATTACTAGACTTATTTGTACCATAGAANTCGACAACTATAATAGATAAAACAAATTTTTTAAAATGTAGATACATTAATTTGTAACTTTTAAGTCACACAAAGCCATACAGGGTTAAATCACGTTAAACAAAGTTACCATTTTCCTTTGCGGTCCTTTACAATTCTCTTCTTAAACTCTTAACTATTTTGCGGTCAAATATTTTTAAACTAGTATGATTTGAAAATATTTAAACTAGTAATTACTGTAGATGGATCGTGGTGTCGCTACGGTAATACAGTAATCAAATTTAATAGCGCAGTGGTAACTAAACAAAATTAATTTTTTTAAATATAGATACATCAGTTTGTAACTTTTAAGTCACATGGTCCCATAGAGGGTTAATTTACTGATCATTTTGTTTAAACTTCATTGGTACACGATAAAAAATCAGATAATTAATAGAATGATAAGTTAAGACCATGAAACACGGTGACTTTTATTTCCAATATCTATTAAAATTATCTATTATCTTACTATTTCTAGGCAATAAATAAAGTTTGCATACAAACTGATTAAGAACTTATTACTAGACTTATTTGTACCATAGAAATCGAAATGATAGGTATTTGAAAAAAATATTTATAATAAGGGTAAAAGTTCTTTGTGCATATATATTTTTTTTTTTTTTACAAAGAATCAGAAAAAATTCATATAAATGCGTCGCTGTAAATTTATAAAATTTCTGTGGGAAATTACGAACCAGTCGTTTTGATTTGTTCGGTAGTTTTAGTGTTAACCCTCTGTTACCCGAATTTTGTCTGCTTATCGGAGAAACTATTAGGATTAATTACAGAAACCTTACTTAAAAAAATGTTTGATATTGTAATAAAATGAAATAGTACAATAGTAAACTGTTTTACAGTATTTTTAATAAAAAACCATTTTACAGTATTTTTAATCAAAAACTATTTTACAGTATTTTTAATAATAAATAAATAACAAAGTTTTTAAAATTATACGTATAACTATGTAACTTCTAAGTCACATGACGCCACAGAGAGTTAATAAACCTGTAACACAGTAAACCAACATATAAAAGCGCACAAAATATACGGAATCAATATCGGAGGTACAGCTTATCTGAGGTAATCAAAATAAAATAGTTATTTGTATAAAGATGACAAAAAAAAGTATAGAAATACTTTTTCCGTTTAAAAGATTCGTTTCAATATATTACGTTTCTCATTCGTACATTTTATCCAATTATTGGTGAAGTTATAAAGTACTGGGTTGGTCGATAAGTCCGCGTGGGTTTTATTCGGTAACGAATTTCATCCAGTAACTATTGTTTATCGATAATGCATTACATATTCGATAGCTTTTATTCTTCTGTAGCGAGTTTACCTTTGTAGAAAATGATTGCTTAAATTTTGAGGGCGTACATACAAGCGAAAGGGTTAACGATGAATCTTTCTCTGGACGTCCATTGGGTTCAGGACCATTTTTCAAGTCAAAGTTGAAAGTTGGTAGATTGAAAAATTGGTAGACCGATGGAAAAGAGCTGTATCTAATTTAGCAGTGTATAATTGGAGTTATTGGATTTTGGTAGAGAATAAAAGCTTTATTGAACCTTTAACTTCTATATAGAATTGTATATACAATGCTCGTTACATATTTATAATTATTTAGATCAATAAATAACAGATAACGATAGAAAATTGCAGATATTTATTATGTAATGTATTATAATAGAATTATTTTTGTAATAAAAAAGAATTAACACTAAATATTCAGAAATAATTCGAACTCATCAAATTTAAAGGGATTAAATTGTGAGCACGATTGTGAATCTTGTACAATCTCAGATCACAGTCTAAGATTATTAAAAACACAGATTAGGCTCGGGAATATTTTTTAAATCGAAGTTGAAAGTTGGTAGATTGAAAAATTGGTAGACCGATGGAAAAGAGCTGTATTTAGCACTGTATAATTGGAGTTATTGGATTTTGGCGGAGAATAAAAGCTTTGTTGAACCTTTAACTTGTATGTACAATTGTATATACAATGCTCGTTACATATTTATAATTATTTAGATCAATAAATAACAGCTAAAAATAGAATATTTTGTTTTCTACGGCCTAAAATTATAATAGAGTTATTTTTGTAATAAAAAGCAAATTAATACAAAATATTCAGAAATAATTCGAACTCATCAAATTTAAAGGGATTAATTTGTGAGCACGATTGCGAATCTTGTACAATCTCGGATCACAGTCTAAGATTATTAGCAACACAGACATATTACATAATAAATATTTGAAAATTTTATCTTCAGAAGTTATTTACCGATCAAAGTACTTATAAATATGTAATGAGTTTAGAATTACGTCCGGCACTGTATTTAAACCTCTATTATACCTCTTTACACATCGGATGTTAAATCGAGGAGGAAGCGATGACTAATACGTAGTCTAGTTACGCGTATCGTTGAGACGATAATTACACGTATCGATAGTACGTGTCGCAATTAGCTGCATACTCGAACTGGAATGAATAAACGTTTCTTTATCAAAAATGTCTTTTAAGTCTTACATAAGAAACGACATTATTTATGAGTCAATTTTATGCAACGAGCATCAAATTTTTCCACCGCTACAATTTCATATCTGAACTCTTTAAACTCGATTTGTTTTCAATGTTCTTGTGCTTTAACTTGTATCTATTTTAATCTTCGAACACCAGACAAAATGAACCCTTATATAAATACGTAAATTTTGTTACCTTTTCGTTATTATTTTGTTTAATAAAATTTTCAATAATATATAAAAATATTTTAATCTTCTGAACTCAATTTTTGTTAAATGTTGTACTTTAACTTGTATTTATTTTAACCCTCGAACACCGGACAAAATGATCCCTTATATAAATACGTAAATTTTGTTACTTTTATATATTGTTGAAAATTCTATTTTAAAAAATAATAACGAAAAAGTATCTTAACCTTTTAAACTCAATTTTTGTTCAATGTTATGTGTCAATTTGTATTTATTTTAACCCTCAAATACCGGACAAAATGAATCCTTCTATAAATACGTAAATTTTGTTACCTTTTCGTTATTATTTTTTTAAATAAAATTTTCAATAATATATAAAAATATCTTAACCTTTTGAACTCGATTTTTTTTCAATGTTGTGCGTCAACTTGTATTTAGCTTAACCTTCGAATACCGGACAAACTGAACCCTTCTATAAATACGTAAATTTTGTTACCTTTTCGTTATTATTTTTTTAAATAAAATTTTCAATAATATATAAAAATATCTTAACCTTTTGAACTCGATTTTTTTTCAATGTTACGTATCAATTTGTATTTATTTTAACCCTCGAACACCGGACAAAATAGTCCCTTGTATAGATACGTAAATTTTGTTACCTTTTCGTTATTATTTATTCTAAATAGGTTTTCTTAAATTAGACGCTTTTAACATATACAATAACATTCGAGACCAGATGATCTATTTGCGCTGTCCAAGGGTTGACTCAAATTAACCCTCCTATTGTGTTCAGCTCTATGTAACCCAACCATGGTTTCTGATTTACATAAGTTTCTTATGTTGAACTTTATTAGACTCAGATTTTTTGAGCGTATCTCTTCCTATACGTATTCTAAAATATTTGAATGAATTTTTTTATTACATTTTTTTTAACAACGTATGCAATCATAATTGTTACACAATTAAAGTAAATTTTTATGAACACAATAGGCGAGTTAGATAATTTAATATACAACTAAAATAATAGTATAGTATTTTTTTTTTTTTTTTTTTAATCATTTAAAGTGTGATAATATCTAAAACAATCTCCAACGTGCAGAAAAGGATGTCTGTAACAAATTTGAACCGTCATACAAGTTGACAAAGCGTTAAATCGCAGCTCTTGATGAATTAACGATTAAACCTTGATGAAAGGTGTTTCGGTTTCGCTCGACAATTATAATTAACGCACGTAACGACTCCTTGGGTGTCAAGCGAGGCGTAAACAAAATACCAGAAAGTTGCAGGCAATAAGATGTAAAATAAGGGGATAGAATTACCCGGGTCTTATTTGATCCGGCCACTTTGTATTGTAATCGAAACGACAAGGAAATAAGAAGCAATCGCGAGATACGTCGATACGAGGCTTCTTTGGAGTCAGATTATTTAAATTACTGTCACGTCACAGAGCCCTCCTTTCTCTGCGATTGAAAGGACAACTCTTCCTTTATTTCTCGCGGTAGCGTTACGAAATACCGACGAGATGTGCCCAAGAGGACGAGAGAGATCTGCGATTCTCGCAGAATACGGCTCGATTGATTGCAATCGAATGGATGACCGGTTGAATGAGTTGCACAAATCCGCCGTATCATCGCAGCTATTCTTATTCGCGTTTGTTGTATTTATTTATTTATTTTTTTTCTTTTTGTTTTCCTTTTTTTACCGAGACCAAGCGACGAACGGTCGCTGCGATCGATAAGATTGAACCGTTTGTTTGGTTGGCAGTTACGATTCCTTTGAGGCGAATTGTCTTACGAAATTGACAAGTTTTATTTAACTATCTATTAACCCTTTGCGGACGAACGTCGCCTCTGCGGCGACATTATAATTTGGTTCCTAAGTCGAATGTCGGCTCCACAGCGACAAACGATTAGGAGACACCAATGCGAAGTTTCATCGACTATTTCTTTGTTTTCTATTTTATTTTTCGCATAATTATTTATAGGTTTAATTTATAATCTCGTTCCATGTAGAAATTATCCTCCATCTGCCACGAATCAGATTCGAAAGAGTGCTCGTCCGCAAAGGGTTAGCACGTTGACCATCACGGTGCCATGTACATTATTAACCCTTTGCGCTCCGTGCATTTCCGTGCTCGTTTTTCATTTTTTAATCTCAGTTTCTTCAAATCTTTATATCTTGCACGAAACAGCGCATACTTCTAAATATATTTCAATATATCTCATATATTTCCTAATCGATTCTACTTATATTCGGTAATACAATTTATAATAAAATTTATATTTAATCATGAAATAATTTATAATTAATAATGAAATTTATTAATTTCATTTATTAAATCAAATTTAGTAATTTCATTTATTAAATCAAATTTAGTAATTTCATTTATTAAATCAAATTTATTAATTTCATTATTCATATGAAATTGAAAAGCTCTTGTAGGGTGTTAGAAATAAAGAATGTGTGAGAGCAAAGGAAGGAATGAGCAGAGAGAATGATAAAAGTGTGAATGAGTTTAGCGACAAGGCAGTCAAGAAGAGTCGGTTGAGATTAAGAGTCAGTCAGAGTCAGTTGAAGTCAAGAGTAAGAAGTTCAGAGTTCAGAGTCAAGAGTGAAAGAGTATAAAGTGTATTAGAATTAGCATCGATAGGATTATAATATTGTACTTTAGCATTAAACTTTACAAATTTACCAAAGACTCATCCCACTTAATTATATCCCCACACTCTGATAAGCCCAATAATATCTGAACAATTTACACGCCTAAGAAGAATCTTACTTATAAATAAATAGTTCATCGATATTCGTGTTTTTTCTAAAGCTAGTAAATCACCCTGAAATAAAACGGTATCGGAATTATAACAAGTTGAACGAAGAAAGTTATTCATCCGATATGCAAAATTCTGATGCTTCGAAACTGTTGCAAAGCGAGATTCGTGTTGCATCGAGGGCACCGTATGTTAGGAGCATATTGTCGGAAACATCTTGGCCTTTGACTGCGGACACTTCAAATCAGAACGCACATCTGCTCGAGCAATTTGGAGCGTTCGAACAGTTGAGAGCACTGCAGTTAACGTTAACACTTTCAACCATGCATATCCCGTTGGTATTACGATCGTGGTACCACGTCACAGCGTTGCTGATATTATCGTGTTACAAAGCTAATTATTATCAGCGCTTGGAGAATACACATTTTATAATAACGGTTATAAATACCAGCGAGATTGCAGTGTTAACACATTGCGTACGGGAGACGAGATATCTCGTCTTTAGCAATCCGAACGTTGTGGCGATAAATGAAATCAAGGAATTTATAAAATAAGAAAAAGAGTTTTATTTATTTTTTATTTTTAGCAGTCTTCTGTTTATGTTACATTTTTTTTAAATATATTTTTTTATCCCACATTAGTATTTGAAATAATTTGTGCATCGCGCGTTTATTGGCGTATTCCATACATCCAATTGCATTTTTATTTTTTATTTTCTTTTCGACGACTACTTCCGTAACGTTTCGAGTATGTACTCTAAAATAATTTAGCTATTTTCGATAAAAGTTTACGTAGGTGAAATTAACAAACAAATTACAGAAAATAATACCCAAATTTTAACAACTAATTTCACCAGTAATATTTAACACCTAATTTTTTATTTTTTGTACGCTATATCACACACAGCACAAACAACCTTACAAAAAATTAAAAACTTCCACCATTTTCTTTTTGTTAAACAAACCATCAAATTACTTAACACTTTGACGGCCGCACATTTTTCGCATCGCCTTTAGATTAGCGGCGGTAATATTTACACAATCGTTCCTAGCATAATTATTAACACATTGCATACGGGAGACGAGATATCTCGTCTTTAGGAATCCGAACGTTGAGGCCGGGAGACGAGATATCTCGTTTTCAGGTTTCTTCGACTCGATCGACGATTTAAGGAACTGAAAATAGACTTTCTTGTTACGTTACCAGGGTAACGAAGTCTTGCGTATTCCCTTAACAAATGGTTAGCGAAAGAAAATGAATGCCAACATTCTGAGAGCGTAAAAATCAGTGGGTCGGTATAGCCATTACATCGGTAGCTCTGTGTCTCTGTGCATCGTACCTTATAAAGTGTTTTATCGTTGTACAGCATTTCATTATTTCAAAGTTGGCGTTTTAATTTGTAAGGAAACAGCTTTTTAAAAATCATTTATATTTTCAGTTTTTTAATGATAATTTATAATAAGAATTTATTTTACAACATAGGCTCTGATTCTAAAATTGTAGCACAATGACACATAGAATTAAAGAAAATGAAAATGAAAGTGAATTGTTGTTCGACGATTTATCGGATGCATATAGTAATATTTAAGAATACTTTATTTATATTAAAAAAGTGAATACATGCATCGTATAAAGTGTTTCTAGAACGCCCAAAAATGTGCGGGCCCTGGGAGCGCGATGCGCGAGCACCGTACGCAATATGTTAATAAGAAAAAAGTTAAGATCACTGTCACACTATTTTTAATATTTCTTTAAAAATAGCATCTGTATGTATTAGTATACAAACATCGAAATGACGGCAAGAAACCATTTCCTGAAAGTATCTGTACAAAATCATAATATTTAAGAATACTTTATGCGAATATCTGCTACCAAATGCGAATTAAAAAAGTGAATACATGCATCGTATAAAGTGTTTCTAGAGCGCCCAAAAACGTGCAGGCCCTGGGAGCGCGTTGCGCGATCAGAGCGCCGTACGCAATGTGTTAAAAATAATTCGAAGAAAAATGATAAACATTAGGAAGTATATTTAATTTTTACTTTTTTTCCTCCTTTCAATCCATTTGCATCGCGACTTAACACTAGATTTACGGACCTTGATTGGATCATTTTGATGGGTACATTAAAATACAAATATTCTGTAATATAATTAGTTCACTTTACTTTAAATCGATCAATTTTTATTAGTAGAGACTCATTTAGTATATTTTTCGTATATAAATTTTATTTCGAGCTTACAATTTCCGCTCGCACACTCGTTAAACTTAAACCCGAAATTAGAGCTACGTCAAATTGACGGGTTCCGTAAATCTAGTGTTAAATTGCAGAGACTCTATCACCGAAGCCTGCACGACTGATCGTTTATGACTCGTCCCGATTTAATCAAATTTAATAGCGCAGTGATAACTGAACAAAATTAATTTTTTAAAATATAGATACATCAGTTTGTAACTTTTAAGTCACACGGTCTCATAGAGGGTTAACTCGTTCGGTATCATTTGTTTTGTTCTATCCATGTTCGGATTGCTGGAAGAACACAGTTGAATATGAAAATTCTCCGCGATAGAAAAACATAAAGGAGCGAATTGTGTTATATTTATCTTATTAAAAGTTAGAAAGCCAGATGCTTTCAATATTTTAATCTACTCATCAAAAGGGACACAATTTTGCGTCCGAGCTGAAATTGAAGCAAATGGACAGCTTTCGTATCCGCTAATCGAGTTTTAGCACTTTCGAGCGCGCTGCAACTTTCGAATAAATATGTTGTTCTTCCCCAGAATTTCGAATGTAACGTGAAAATCACGTTATCCATCTGATATCGAGTTTTAATTTTCCTTTTCAGTTAAACGCAATTTTTGACCGTAGTTTTAGCTACGCGACCTCCTGCGTCTGATGCATCGGAAAAATTAACTTTTCTGTCCAATGCAGTTTTTAAAATGTTTATATCTCTAGCTCCGACCTCGAGAGAGTGAAATAATTCTGATTCCCAAGAGATTCAATTTTTAACGTAAATTGGAATAATTCTCGACGCGAAAATAGATGTTTAAAAATGTTTGTAGCATCGAATCAATATTCCGCAGGGTTTACAACGCGAGATTCAAAGGTTCTGGTGTACCTTTGTACACTTGAACCGTATTATCGGGTTTCTCGAAACCGGAATTGGTTGAAAGCGAATTCGAAGCGGTGAAGCACAATTTTAATAATATATCGGCTTCGATTCACGTTTAGATTTGCAATTTGTCACCGATTGTAAAGAAATGTAGGTTCGGTTGGGTGTAGCAGCCTAACAGAGCGTGGATAAGAGAAAAAAGTGAAGAAAAGATTGTTACAAATTTAACTGTACGTTGCTGTGATTTTGACATAAACTTTTTTACGATTACAACCAGCGAATTTCCTTTTTCATTCCCAATATCTTTATATCTTGGTGTACTTGTTCTTGGATAGGATAAAACGATACTTCAAGCGAGTTTGAAATTTATTGTGAGACATAATCGTGATGGTCGAAAAGTCAGCAGCTGCTGCCAGATGCGCGGTTGTTTCAGACGATCTTCGTAGGGGGGGCTCGAATTAGGTGATCTTCACGACTTTTTCGAGATCGTAGAGAGTAACTTTTAACGACTCCATGCTCCGGCCCATCTGCTTCTTGATGTTTCATTTCCAAACAGGCTACTCTCTAAACCGTTCGATGAATACCGATAAGGAATGATGGATGACATCGGAAATAGAATAAAACTAGATCAAAGGAGCTTGTAAACGAGAACGTGAGATTAAGGAACTTACGACAAAGTGAAAATGTGACGGTGATTGGTTATATAAAATTGTATTGAATTTTAGATAAATAAGTAGAATGGAAATACAATTAAATGAAATTTAAAGATCACTGGTTATTTTTAGCTGTTATTGATTTATCACAGATTAAAATTTGAATTTCCTGGTACTTTTGCTCTTTAACACTAGAACTACCGAACAAGTCAAAATGACTTGTTCATAATTTCTTGCAGAAATTTTAGAAATTTACAATAATGAATTTTTGAGGATTCCCCGCAATTTTTTGTAAAAAATATGTATAAAGAATTGTTACCCTTATTATAGGTATCTTTCGAAATACCTAACATTTTGACTTCTTTGCTACAAATAACTCTACTGTAATCGCCGGTAGTTCTAGTGTTAACACTAGAACTACCGACGATTAAAGTATACTTATTTCTATCTAATCAAAGTGAAAGGTATCTAAAATAATATACAATGCAACTGAGACAAAAGTTTATCTATATTTTTAGTAGAAAATAACGGAAGATCTACTCAAAGATACCGTAGTTAATTTATAAAATTTCCGTAATTGTGAAAAATTAGGAACGGGTCATTTTGACCACTTTGGTAGTTCTAGTGTTAATTATTTATGAGAATTGGCCATAGTAATAACCTTAGTATAAGAAAGTTTTACTTTTTGGAGCTTTTTAGAATTTTATTTTATTTGCTTTATAAAAAATATGTTCGTCAACCCTCTATGGTGCGGTGTGACTTAAAAGTAACAAATTAATGTATCTGTATTTTAAAAAATTAATTTTATTTAGTCATCACTGTACTATTAAATTTGATTACTGTATTACTACAGTGATACCACGATTCATCTATAGCAATTATTAGTTTAAGAATTTTCGAATCAAAGCGAAAAACTGTAATCAATCGTAATTTTTCCTTCGATAAGTAGACAAAATTTGGGCTATAGAGGGTTAAGAAATATTTCAGTGGGAAATCTGAATTGAATATTAGTAAATAATTCCATTATTATTTTTA
Source organism: Ctenoplectra terminalis (assembly GCA_019453375.1). NCBI lineage: Eukaryota > Metazoa > Arthropoda > Insecta > Hymenoptera > Apidae > Ctenoplectra > Ctenoplectra terminalis. The sequence continues at coordinate 39,284 of SMSQ01017335.1, forward strand.
TTTCTTACGTGTTGTAGTATTATAATTGTTTATATCAACCTTTATAAAAATTGTTATGAGTTATGATTATATTGTGGAGGTACAAAGAAACTCTATTAATTCTCTTGGTGGTTAAAATTCATATTTTTCTAGGCTTAGGAAATATAAAATAGTATATGTATATTGTAGTTTTATTCACGGATACTATATTCTTGAAAATAAAACAATAATGAACATTTTACACTCCTTGTAAAATGTTAAAATATAAAAATCTATTCTGTTGAAACTCGTACGCTCGTGGTATTTATTTTCTATATCTAAAAGCTATGTTTATCGAAGAAAATTAATAAGATTTATGCAAACGACTATTATATTTACAATGAATATTTATTTACATACTTCTGTATTTTATTAGATCCAAGTATGTTAAACTTCTCATCGTGTTCTTAAAATTTAGTGTTTTGGAAATTAAATATAGAATTTAGATAAAAAAAAACAATGATTTACCGAAAAATATGGGTGTGCATAAATACTATAAGCATTGAAAATATTATAGTATTGAGGCTTTTTTCTAACAATTGTTTCTCATTTTTTCAGGAGACAACAGCTCGAACAATCCGCTTATTGCGAGGCTGAATCCCGGCGTACTGTTGTCGAGGATGAAAGACAAGATGCCAATGTTCAAGGTGCGAACCAGGAAAAAATAAAGGTAAGAAGCTTATATTAGACGTATCTATTTGAAACAGATACAAGATGTTACAGATACTTTAACACTGAAACTACCAAAATGGTTCGTAATTTTTCATGGAAATTTTATAAATTTTTAAGGATGCATTTCTGAGTATCTTCCGTCATTTTCTGTAAAATATATGGT
>SMSQ01017346.1:0-28966 GCA_019453375.1 Ctenoplectra terminalis
AACCACGCTAAGCTGTGTAAGTCGGCAAGCAGTACACCCGAAAAGATACATCTACTTAGAATCATGCGTACACTATACACCTCATCTTGACAAAACATTGGCTAATAATTGGAGAAAGAACAGTGAAAGTATGTATTCAGCTGAATTTCTTTTTAACAGGTAAGGTATTAAATAATAATGAAATAAGGGTTGGAATTTTACAATTCAACCATTTTTTCTTTCATTTTTTTTTAAATAACACAAAAGAATTAGGGTATAAAATTGTTATACAATTCGTTATCAACGCGAAAAATGAGATAGAAATACGTATTTACAAAATTTTATTTGGAAAATAATCAGTAGTTTACTTTCACAAGGGTGTTTCAACCCTTTCACTGCTAAAGACGGCTATTAGTATTTCACCGCGAATCAATTTTCATGTACTACGAGCATCAACATACAGTTGACAAATCAACTATTGAATTTCTGTATAAACTTTAATGGAAACCCTGCTTCAATGAGAATAATAAATCCATTATTGTAAATCTTTATTGAAGAGAAAATAATGTAGTATGAAACAGATGCTCCTCTTTTATTATAAAAAAAGCTTTCATATGTTGCAAAATATCGAAGAAATTAAATATTAGAAATAGACAGAAGTATATGTATAAAACTGTACATGTATAGATATGTTTATTGCAAATGTGGTGTTAAATAAATTTGTTTTATAGAACTATTGCTTTTAACTCTTGCTGTTAAATACTTGCGTAGAAATACCAAAAAAGAAATTTGTTTAAAAAATACTTACGCGTTGTAAATAAATCCTTTTTATAATAGGCTAACAGAGCACAAAGAATTAAATGATTTACACATTTTAGTATTTGCTTCATATCATGCCACTACAAAATTATATTTAACACAAGCAGCAATATGAAAACCTCAAAAATTTATTTCATCCTTTAAAGTGAATTTTCGAGGAAAAAATTGTTCTGCACAAAGTGTTCGGCAATTAATGTGAGAAATTTTAACAAATGATTTTAGGTAAATTTTTTTTTCAAAATCGTAATTTTTATCAATATCTGAATAGATCGATTTTACTCACCAGAAATATATGGAGGATAGTAAAACTGGAAAAATTTGGAGCGCCTTATAATTTTGACGAGCTCTGTGCAAGGTAAAATAAGATGATAATCACGAATAACGAAATTCCATTTGAGATTTCGAATTTTAGTTATAAAAAATTAAAACCTTCGACTAAAATATCTCTGATACCCACCAAACCTTCGTACTTTGGTCGCTGTAGAGCAGTTCAAAAGACAAAGATGCCGTCATCGCCAAAATGTACTAGCACATGGCTAACAGCTTACTTTACAGAAACTATGTTAACGAATTCTGGCATTCGACAACGAAAACAACTTTACTAAACACTTTATTAACCCTGCTATGGTCCTCAAATTCTTCTCGACCCAAGCGCGTTCTAATTTCACTAAAAAAAATTCCTAATTTTTATAAAAATGTGTCAGAATTCAAACTAAGAAACTTGCATATTGACGATTTTTTATATATTTTTCAAAATTAGGAAATTTTTTAACGAAAGCAAAACGCGATCAAACATTGAACCTACCTACTCAAAAAAATCCACAAGGGTATATCAAAATTCGCCTCATGGAATTTTCTAGTAACAAGAATTATTATTTTCTCTAGTACACAGTTCTACTCGGACAAATAATCCACAGGCACTCGCATCGCGAATGTTTACGAAAAAATCCGAGCACACTGCGAATGTCCACAGAAAAATTCATACGTTTCATGAATATTTACAGAAGAACCCGCACAGAGTATGAATATCCACAGGAAAGTTCACATGTGCCACGAATGTTGACAGAAAAATCTATGTACAAAATCTACGTATGTCTACGGAAAATTCCATACATACTACGAATTACACCAAGTTCATACGATGTACTCAACGAATATCTCTAAAAACCTGTTAAAACAAAAGTCAGAACATATTTTTGTACAGCACCTAGCACCGAAGCGGCAGTTGTTATAAGAAAATGATACATCGTGTCGATACAACACGTCGGTTAATATGTCGCAATCGATTACACAGCTCCACAAAAAAAAAAATTTTTTATCCATGAACCCAGACCACTCTTACTATATGTAATCGACCCCGCTGAAACCGAATCTGAGGTCAGAATAACCCTATCGCGTCAGGTTTTCTTTTTAACTTCAAAAAATAACCCAAAAATGGAAAAAATCAACAAACTTGGCTTATAAACTAAAACAAACCTTATAACCCCATAACACTACGTCAGCATAATCGAAATTATCTAAAAACTCCTTAACTACATAACGTCATGGCAAACACAAGAAAAAAATTTACGATGCAGGGAGTCGGATGCCCAGTATCGGCGGCTAGTACGGGTGAGAAAGCGGGCCCGCGGGCGTCGTCATCATAGGGTTATGGGGTAATCGTTTATGAGGTTTTACGGTTATGTAGTTAAGGAGTTTTTAGATAATTTGGATTATGGTGACGCAGTGTTATGGGGTTATAAGGTTTGTTTTAGTTTATACGCCAAGTTTGTTGATTTATTCCATTTTTTGGTTAGTTTTTGAAGTTAAAAAGAAAACCTGACGCGATAGGGTTATTCTGACCTCAGATTCGGTTTCAGCGGGGTCGATTACATATAGTAAGAGTGGTCTGCGTTCATGGGTAAAAAAATTCTTTTTTTTATGGAGCTGTGTTATTGTTTGTGTGCATCATTTTATTGATATTTCTAATGCATCTGTGGATTTTCATACGGATATTCCTCCTTAAATCGTAAACGTTTTTACGCTACTCTCAAACTATGCATTTTTCAGTATTAGTTTACAAAAGAAAATCTGAAAAATTCATATAACCTCTTAAGACATTCTAAATTAAGGTTGTCATGAAACTTTTGACAGATAATTTATTTAAATACATTATATCGTACCTACTAGCTTGCGAGAAACCCAAATCGTTCAAAATAGCCCGGATACAAAATATCGACGTTTACAGTTTAAGGATTCGTTGTATGTGTGAATTTTTCTATGGACATTCGTAACGGTGTATGAATTTTTTTTATGGACATTCACAGTGTGTACATTTTTTGTGGATGTTCTATAGTGTGTGTTTGCTTTTCATAAATACTCGTGGCACAATTAGTTTCAATGTACGCGGACATTTTCGTGCACTTACGTCCGTGGTGTACGCGCGTGTAGATTACTCGTGTAAGCAGAATTGTGTGCTGCAGAAGACGTTGATCTTTTCCACTTGAAAATCCCATAAAGCTAGTTTTAACATGCTCTTGTAAATTTCTTCGAGTAGGTAGGTTTCATGTTTAAGTTTCAATTTTTTTTGTTTTTATTTTTGATTAATAAAGTGTTAATGAATCATTTACAACACTGAATGTCAAAATTTTTTCTCGTAGGTTCTACTTATTAACACGTTAAATGCCGTGTCGATCACCGGTGACCGGCACTCAACTTGCCAGTGGCGCCGTGGAGGTCATCGGTGATTGGCTATGCAGAGCTTATTAAAAACGCATAATTCAAGTAAATGACAATATTTAAACAATGTTCAATATTACCATTGTTATTACAGTGATATAAAGACATTAGCGTATGATAAAGCACATAAAAATAGTTTCATTTGCAATCGTTAGTATATTGCAATGTATGGAATTAAAACATCGCAAGTCATTTCAGCGCCGTGGACCAATCATGTAAAACTCGTCCGGCATTCAACGTGTTAACACATTGCGTACGGGTTACGAGACATCTCGTATATAGTAAACCGAGCTTTGTGGCCGGGTTACGAGATATCTCGTTTTAATGTTTTTTTATACGCGCATATCGACGACTCGAGAAATTAAAAATAGATTTTTTGTTGCGTTACCAAGACAACGAAGCTATGCATATTCTTATGGCAAATAATTAGCGAGATAAATGTATGTCGAAATTCTGAAAGAATAGAAAACAATCGGTCTGTATTGGCACCACATCGACAGGTCTGTGTCGATCGTGCATCGTACCTTATAAAGTGTTTTATCGTTGTACATTTTCTTATTTCAAAGTCCACGTTTCAATTTACGAGGACACGGTTTTTTAATTATTTTACAGAATAGACTCTAATTCTAAAAAAGTAACAAAATGAAAAATAGAAAATGTGGATATATGCATTGTATAAAGTTTTTTTGGAGCGTTCAAAAATGTGTGAGCTTTGGAAGCGCGTGGACGTACGCAATGTGTTAAGTACATAAGCTGTTGTGCTATGTGCTGTTATTTTTTGGCGATGATGGTATCTCTCGTCTCCTGACCTATTCTGCAGCTGCTGATGTATATAAGTTTGTCAGATCTCGAAAATCTTTCGACGGATTTTCTAATTTTTCAATTTTTTCAATTTTTCAACTTTTTATAACTAAAAATAAAGCCTCAAGCGTAATTTTATTATTCTTGATTTTCATCTTATTTTGGCTTGTAAAATTACTGCTTAAAATTTCTCTGGCCAATTATCAAACACCGCGTATATAATCAAACATTCATTCAATTTTTTTTATTTTTAAATTGAATAATTTTCCTTGTAAAAATGTAAATTAATGTGCTATAGTACTTTATAACAATAATATTGTTATAGTTCAACAGACTAAAATAATACATAGCAGCGTTAAATGCAACATCTATAACACAGATTAAGATTTAGAAGTATTCCAAATATTTGAAGATATGAAATTCTTTTAGCAGACTGACATATGATCGAATTGTGAAAAGTGGAGCATGCAGAAACTTTACCATTCCCCAGTCAATGTGGACCCCAGTCGCATTTTCTCCGATGAAACTGACATCGCCTGTCGTCGCATCACTTGTTGCATTGTCCTGGAAACAATGAGAATGTACTGTATAAACAACTGATCGTGTATATACTCGCGACACATATAGCACGTATATGTATACGATTGCGATATCTTTGTTCTAGTGCATATAACCCTGTGCTCAAAACTGGGCTAGTTCGTCCATTGATATCCGCGCCCCAGAGGAAACTAAGAGCAAAACTACACCCGTTAGAAAATAAACAGAACTTTCTTTCTGTATTTAATTTGCTTACTTGTACAACTATGAAAAAAGAATTGAAATATTAAGAAAAAAAAGTAGCAATAATAAATTATTGAATAAGTTTTCTGTATTCATTGCGAAGATATCAAAGTATCGGGTACCTATAAAAAAAAAGTCAAAATAGTTTACCGTACCTACTACGATAGTCTACCGTAAAATATAAAATTGTTTCTAAAAAACTTGATTAATTCAAATAATGTTATTCGTTTATCATCCATTTTAGAAAATTAAAACAACGATCAATTTGCAATATTTAAGAGGTTGTAAAGATTAGTTAACGATTGTCGTGATACAGATTTTAAACATAAAACCTCAAACTTCAATACAAGTAACTATATCGTTGCGATTAATTATATTATTTGTTAAAATATTTTTTGTAGATTAATTTTCTTCGTTTGCAATTTTCCTTTTTTTATGCATTAAAAACCATACGCATTTGACCTTCTCTAATTCTTTCATTATATTCTTCAACCGTTTGTTTATAATTTTGCTAATACGTGCAGTTATTTTTATATTGTAACATTTCAGTATTTTTTTTTTTTTTTTCATAAAATAAGAAAGAAAGGTAAATGATATGACACGTTCTTGAAGTGCTTTAAGCAATTTCGCGCCAAGGTGCCTTGACTGTGTCAGGAAATGTCTTCCTGGAAACTTTAAATTGAACAACGGAAAAAGAGTTTGCTAATCCTGATGAACTTTGTTTTTCTAACACGTTATATTATAATAGAATACAGATCTGTGACAAAATTAAACAATATTTTTTTTTTTTTTTCAAATTTTGTTTATCTTCTTATAAAGGAGATACATTATGCGAGAATATGAAAAATCAGAAATGAATGTGATTTCTCATCCGCACTATGTATACCGTTAGATAATATAACCTGCGAATGATTATTTATAATATACACTCCCGTCCATAAGTCACCCAGTTAAGGACACTTAACAAATTTGGAATAAAAAAAACGTTTGTGCTATAGCTATAAAATGACCAAACCATTCACTAATTTTTCATACTATACAAAACCTTAAATTATATTAGGTTGATGCATATGAAATGTCGAATTTTCTTACTAAATAATAGTAACTTCGTATCATTTTTTGACCTTACCAATTTACAAAATGTGATGTAATACCATGGAATGGTTAATATTCATTTTTAGAGCAAGTTCTTTTGATGTTTGACGCGAATTATTTTCCATCAGTGCTTTCAATACATCGTTATCCAGTGGTGCTTTGAGTCTACCACGTAACCCATTTTGTAAAGAAATTTCTAGAACGGAATTTTGCAAATTAACGCTGAACTTTCCTCTTATTCACAATATTCTGTCTAAACGCTCCGTTTATGTTCCGAGTGATTTTTGTAGCATTATCGTCAAGTTTGTGTTCATAGAAGAAAATTATACGAGTATCAACGAAATTTATACTTGGAATAAATCTTTAAAAAGTGGCTAAAATGCACGATTTAGGAAAAATAATTTTGAACATAATATGACTCTGATAATAGATAACCGAACTGCATAAAAGGTTATCTCATAAACAATCATACGATGGAAACAGGAATACAAATATTAACATGTAATAAAAATCCGACATTTCATATGCACCAACCTAATACTTTATTCAATGAAGACTATACGTAACATATCAAAAACAAAACATAAGTAAAACTACTTTGTTTTAATGGGGGGTTTAATGTCGTATCGACATCTAGATCATTAACGACACAGGATTTTGTGAAGACTCGTTTAAATTTTGTTAAAAAGATTAGTGTCGATTAAATACTTGATCGTAAATTTTATATGCTTCTGTGAAGTTAGTACTGTGTGTGGATCGATTCGTTACATATTAAAAGAAACAAATAAAATATAAGACAATTGAGCGTAAAGTGAAACATATTTTAAATAAAGTGCGATATACACAAATGTCTTATTATTATTTATTTGTGTATTTAACCTCTTGACTTACGATTTTTTCAATATCTATACACATTAGCAGTAGCAAATCACTTTAACATTGTATCAAACGCAAAGCATTGAAATTATTATACATATCTTGTATTTGCTAATATTCAATCCTGCAAACTAAAATTACAGTTAAAGTTAATACTAAACTTTATCACAAATATAGTGTGCCTTTATTGTATCTGAATCATACACTGCACACGAGTTCGACTCGTGATTGTAGAACAAAGGGTTAAAGTCGTCATAAGAAAATGATACGAATATCAACAAAATTTATACTTGGAATAAATCTTTAAAAAGTGGCTAAAATGCACAATTTTGGAAAAAGTGTTTTAAATATAATATGACTCTGATAACCAAACTATAAAATGGTATCTCATAAACAATCATACGATGGAAACAGGAATACAAATATTTATATGTAATCAAAATCCGGCATTTCATATGCACCAACCTAATACTATCTTCTTAAGATCTTCCAGAACGCTTATTTTAATAAACTTTTTATTCAAAACCTACAAGTATCCGGTGACTTATGGACGGGAGTGTACGTCGTTCAAACTATCCTTGTACTGCAAAAGCTAAGTCGATCTAAATCAAAGTTATGCTACCGTAGTGTCACCACCCCATTAACTCACTACCTTCGAAGTTCAAACTTTAGTCCTGTGTCAGCACAAAGAAGAAGCCAATAAATAACCACACGTATGATAGTGTGGGAATGGTAAGCCGGGAATGAATGTTTAGTCTGGAGCGATAGGTGTGTGGACCAAGGGTACGTGGGTCCGAGCGATGGACGTGCGAAAGAAGAGTGGAACAGCTCGATAGCGGTGAGAATGAAGAGTGTTTGGGCCGAGTGATCGAAATTGCCGTGTGACCGAAAATTTTTTGAGAATGCCTGGACAGACTGGAAGAGATTGAGGAATGAAAAGAGAGAGAATGAATATATGGTTGAAGAAAATGCGCGTGCGAGTTAGTCTGAAAAAGAATCCAGCGAGTGCAAGAACAGAGCGTATATCATCCAAGAGTCTAGTGTGAGAGTAAGAATCACCAATAAAGACTTTGTTATTTTTCACAAATTGAGTTGATCATTGACATACATTACCTGGGCCAACACAACATTCCTACAATAGCCATACAATGTGAAAGATCAATTTTTATATAACCGTGAATCCGATTAAAATATACGGTAGACAAACGGCTGAAGCAGGTCATGTGTATTTCGTCAAGGCGCTTCCCCTCTTAAGGGAAACCCCTTAGGACTTAGGGTTATAAAGCTAAGGCAGGCATACTGGCGGGAACGTTTTCACGATTCACGGATAGTCCAAAACGACATTATTGTAGTATTCTTCAATGTGAACGCACGTAACATTAAACAAAGTATTCAAAACGCCCACGGACTATATTTTTTATTACCGCTCAAATCCTGATTCCACCTTACACAGTCTTGATCCTAGATTTGAATATAGTGCAGTGATTTAATAGTGCAGTGATAACTAAAGAAAATTAATTTTTTAAAATATAGATACATCAGTTTGTAACTTTTAAGTCATAGAGGGTTAAAATCTTAAATCTAGGATCACTAGAATCACTATTAAATTTGATTACTATATTACTGTAGTGACACCACGATCCATCTACAGTAATTATTAGTTTAACCCTTTGCACTCGAAGGCTCCGAAGCGGAGCCATTTAAAATTTGTTTTCAAACTCCAGGGCTCCGCTATGGAGACAATGCAAATAATACTTAATTCATACCATAAGTACAAAGACAAATCACTTTTGCTGACAAATAACGATCGCGGCTCGCGGATAATGACGTTCTCGATAACAGCAGACAAGCGCGAGTTGCTGGTAATATGAATGAAAAAAAACTTCGAGTGCAAAGAGTTAAAAATTTTCAAATCAAAGAGAAAAACTGTAATCAATCGTAATTTTTTCTCCAATAAGTAGACAAAATTTAGCCTATAGAGGGTTAAGCTTCCGCGGTCGGAATTATTCTCCATGAAACTAATCTTATTCGTATTAGTCAAATTTACTTCTGGATGAATGCCGCATCTTTCGTTAGCAGTGTGCTGATGTTTTTTGTTTTTAATTCTGATTGGCATATGAGTTGACCCGCATCAGTAGTCACAGGTGTATGTATAAAGACACTCTGAAGATGGAGGGACTCAGCATCAGAGTTCTCAGCCTTGAAGATGCAAACTGTAACTTTTGCGAAAGGTCGGCACACTGTTGATGAAAGACGCGGCATTCATCTGGAAGCAAAGTTGACTAGTGCAAATAAGACTAGTCTCATTGAGAAGTATTATCAGTCTGGCTAAAGTTTAGTCGTGCAGTTTTTCTTTTTGCTCACAATTCCTTCCCACATAAACAATAGAATAATGCGACAATATCGAATTAGTGAACACTAACATTACACTGAACATTAACAATAAGACTTCACTATCGGACCTTTACACTATTGAACCAGAAAAGCTGGTGCGTCCTTGATCTGGACCGGCCTTTATTAAATATGAAATTGAGGTAAGTATATAAATGTGTTTGACTAAATATGAATTTAATTACAAAATCGTCATAACTTTAGAATCTTTTATAGTTTTATAGTTTAGAGTTATATTTCTCGATGTAAATTATAATTAATTGCAATAATTTATTTTTAAAGGATATGATTTAATCCTAGGTGTTCAATAACGCTAATGATAATATTAACAGACAGTATGTTTCTTTATACATACGAGGAATCTAATCATTATGTAGGAGTTAATGAAAGATTTTATTTCAACTGAAATTTTATAATAATATACCGTGTGATCATGAAATAGATCCTTGTGAACATATACCGTTATCGAGCGATATCTTTACAGCAGGCTGTTTTTATCGAATGTTTGTACATGAAACACGTGGAAAAGCACGTATTCACTTTAACGTTTGAAGCAAATTGTTATATTGTTGTTATATTGTTGTTGTCTTTGTTATACCCCACTTTTTATAGGTGTTTAATTTTATAAAATCTAATAAGTATAAAAATGATGATAAAATCTAAGAAATAATTAAATCGTTCGATAAAGTTAATCGTAACAAAGGTTCTTAAAAATTCGTAAAATTGATATCAATAATTATATATTTTATATCCACGATGAAGAAAATTGTTATATTGTTGTTGTCTTTGTTATATCCCACTTTTTATAGGTGTTTAATTTTATAAAATCTAATAAGTATAAAAATGATGATAAAATCTAAGAAATAATTAAATCGTTCGATAAAATTAATCGTAACAAAGATACTTAAAAATTCGTAAAATTGATATCAATAATTATATATTTTATATCCACGATGAATAATAATTTTACATTTATCGTCAACAACATGTATAATAAAGAAGAGATGTATCGGAATATTGATATCGACAAAATTAATTTCTATCTACGCAAATATTGATATTAAAAGGTCTCACTTCTCAATAGTATCAAAGCTGAATGCTTACAACAAATTCTATTACCATTCTCATAACAGGTTGCGGTTTCTCCGTTGTATCAAATCCATTGTCTTTGGTATAAAGCACAAGGAGCAACGCAAATTCGGTCAGATTAAACGGCCATGCTATGTATGGTGTCTTATTGTTTCTCAGAGACCGGGACAAGTAAACACTGTAAATATTAAACATCAATTATCAAAACTTGTATTTGTTTAAGTTTAGTTTATATTGTAACATGATACTGTAAAATTCTTTTGATTCGTTTTCAACATAAGGCATCAAGTATAACAATACAATTAATATTTTAACTGAATATTTGTTCGTTCAATTAATTTCATAACTTTTGGATTATAAAAATAATTGAATTCAAAGTTATTCAAAATACGAAATTATAATTTACAATTACAGTAAAATAAAATATATTTAAAGGATTACGCGCATCTGTAATCTATAAGATTGGAATTTTGGTCGAAAATTTTACACATTATCCCATATCCTTTTTTAAACCATTAACAAAAAGTTAACTTGAGCAAACTTCAAGAAATAACTTTTAATGGTAACTAATGACTTATGTTACAGATAACGATAATCGTAGGTTCAATTTATACAATATCGAACCTTACGAACTTAATATGTATAATAAAGATATAATAACAATAATAAATAAAAGTGAACCATTTTTAACGCTATGGTAAATTTTTTAATCGATTTAATCTATTTCGACTGAAAAAAAATAACAATTAAACAAGTGAACTAATATATCATCTAGCATACTGATATATTATCATCTTGTATTTATACCTCTAAGAGTATTATAAGAAAAGAGATTACACCGTATTATGATTATTATACGTTTAATATCATTATAGTACTTTACAATAAAAATTACGTTTTTATATCAAAATATTCATTACTTTATTTAAACTTGCCTGAATATCGTTCCCAGAATTATCAAAAGTATGCTGAAAGCATCAAATGATCCATAGATCTTTGGTATCAAAGTATACGATACCGCACCGATTAACAATGGATTGATCACTGTTAACCCATTTGCAATGTCTTCCTGTAAATCTCGTATCAACTACGAATGAAATGTGTTTGTGTAGAGTATTGTACGCAAATTCTATTATACGATATGCGAACAAAAAAGTTTGAAAAATTTATTGCAGCGTAATCATACTAATTTTATATAAAAAAGTCCGCATTGCACTAGTTTTACTTCGTCCTCATAAAATAACGTGTTATGATACAAAAAGATAGGGCGGTCAGATCATAAATAATCGGTTTCACGTTGTACAAATTAACAATATAAACAGTGACTATCTATTCTTCATTATTGGATGATAAAGAATAATCAGTTTTAAATTTTAAAAGCAGAGAGAACTAATAAAATATTAATTTTTAAAAACTTAATGTAATTGGTTAACTTACCATTGATAATAAAAGACCTAGAAAACCAGTGATTACTGCAAAGATTAACGTACCGGGCGTAGTAACTGCTAAAGAAATTGTTATCAATAGTCCGCTGATTGGATTATTCGCAAACACTACCTGTAAATTTATACAATTTGAATATGTAAATATCTCTATCGATATCATTTGATTGACTTTTATATTTATAGATCTTTAAATTCCAACAACAGAAAAATAATAATTATTTATTTACTCTGCATTTATGTTAACGAACATTTTCTTTATTTATGTATTTAATTTTCATATTATAAATAAGTTAATAAGATATATGGATTTCCAAAATATAAGTAGTCTAAATAATCTCCTTTGGTTCTAATGACTACATTTTATTTTAGTTTTTGCGAGTTTTAAATATAAATTATTTTGAACTGAATGTTTTTAATAAACAATCAATGTACTTAACAATCATAAATATTTAAAAACTTACTTGACCTAAACCTCGTAAGAAAGAGTCAAATAACTGCAGCACGCTCCAAAAGAAACTTTCCTTTTCTAGCAAGAATTCTTGCAAAATCGAAAAATTTCCAGTAAAAATCGCCCACGAGTAATCCTATATCCGAATTATATTTAGAGGTGTAATATAAATAGAAAGTAAAGTGTCCTAAGTACTTAACAAGTTTATACCATTTACATCATTTTTATCTTATTTAGTTTAATTTTCTCGAACGTTTTTATGACCGCTTGTCATTTTGTCAAGTGCACATGTCTGACATTTATATTTTTTAATTTAACTTTCAATACTTACATTATGTGATGATCCTTTTAATCGTTCTCTTGCAGTCATTCTAGAATCACATAAAAGACTACAGTTCTATCTCAAAAGCAAATCCTTTTAACCACTGTGCAAATTCCCCCACTACTTATGAGGTATGTTAGTGATAAAGAGATGTACGTTCCATTTTGTCAAACTTTCAATTGTTAAAACCAGAATGTTAAACTGCGGAATTATTGTGAAATATTAAATAGTGTTAACTGTCACTTTCTTTTACTTTCAGATACTTCTACCCAGTCTAGTCGCTTCAAATTATTCATTCTATCTCTTTATTTCAAACGAATAATACTTTATGGGAGCATTGGAGTACAACATAATTAACACAGCAACTTACACAATAATTAACATGATTAGCGACCACTTCGTCAGAGCATTGTTAAATTGCTGCAATTTAATTCTTTAGTGGCGATTAAAAAAACAATAAATGAAACAAACACGTACTCTATATTAATATAAATATTTATTTTAAACTAGATTTTAAAAAAACGTAAAAAATATAATGGCATTGTTTTCGTTGCTGAATTATAAGTTCAATACTTTTAATGAATAAAAGCAAGTAGAGGTAAACTTCGATTTAATTATGTCACAAACAGTAAGAACTATTTCTAATAATATATTTTAATCGCTTGTCGTTAACGATGACAAACAAATTATACTATTCTCGTAAAAAAGAAAATGAATTCCAATGTTTATCTCTACTTGGCATTACATTATAAATTTCATTTATATGTTGTAAATGTACATATTGTATTACAAAATTTTATATATCAATAATATAATTAGGATGCACAACAAGTAAAGGATCATCTTCATCTTCTTCATCCTTGCCTTTCAGATCAGTTGTAGTTAAAGGTATTACGATTTGATCCTGAAACGCGGTTAAATGAAATTAAATTGATTAAATTATTAATAATGAAGTTCGAATAATTTTAAGCAACTATTTTAACACATACATGATATGTCAATCTATCAATAATTTTTTCAATAAAACTTTTTCTTTCCAATAGCTCTTCTTCCGAATCTATTTGATCCTGTATTTGATCAAGGTACCATGCCACTAGCTCAGATTTCTTCAATCCACCTTTCGAATCCTCTATACAAAAAATATATTTATTTTAAATTAAATATCTGTAAAAGTAATAACGTAAAGCAACATACCCGTAGCATCAGTTTCAGCACGAGCTTCTTCGTTTCTCATATACAACACCAACATATTAGACAGATTCTTGTACTCTTCGAAGGACATCGTTAGTTTCTTTTTCTGTATTTCTTGGGTTTCTGTGAATGTTATATAAGAAAAAAAAAACAATATGAAAATTACTAGATTTCACACATTAATTTCAATGTACATAGGATCAAATAATTTACGTGTAGGAGTGTCATTATTCACTGCATTCAGAGCCTCCATAAGAGGTGGAGCTTCATCCATAGTAACGTCCATAGGTTCATCTTCAGCTTCCTCTAGGTCTATATCCGGTTGTTCTACAGTAACGATACTTTTATTTAATAAACGTTTTGCTTCTTTAACGTGTTTTACGGTAACTTCATCTAAACATTCCAATTTAGCCATTGCTTCGGATAATCTGACAAGACTTTCTAACTGTCTAACGGTAACTCTCCACTTGCCAGAAGTACTGCCGGTCCTTTGCCTAAGTGTTGTATAACTATCTATTAAAAATTCTGCCGCTTCCTATGAAATTAGGAAAATCAATTTAATTAATTCTAAAATTTGTGGTTTTCACGACTCAGTGTCACACAATTATTACTATCGAGGCTTCTGCGTGTAAAACGCGCACTTTTGGTACAAGTATTCTAACGTTTCGTAAAAATTGCATCTTATTTCATCAGAGTTCGAATTATCAGCGTCTATTCGTATCCCGATGAAGTAACGTCTTCCATAAAGACCTGAGTTATACCCAGAAGCCTCGACAGTAATAACGGTATTAATTCAATTAATGGTTTTATATTTAAAAAAATACAATACAATACCTGGCTTAATACAGGTTTAAAGTGTTTGGCAAAATTAATGTATCTGACGATCTCTGACTGTGAGTATACTGATTCAAAGTCTTGCCAATTGTCACAATGCAAATCAATAATTCTTTTAGCGATCGCATTATCAACGATTTCGTTGCATTCGTCAACTATAATAAAGAATAAATCAAATCTGGACATAATAGGAGCCGTTAATTGAACATTTTGTTCTAAAGACTTTTTCCTATCGTACCGTCCACCAACGGGATTTGCCGCTGCTAATATCGATGTTCGGGCGTTCAAAGTTGCTCTTACACCAGCCTAAAAAAATATTTCTCTAATAAGAATACACGATATAAAAATATAATATTAATTATCGCTTCATGTTCACAAACCTTAGCTATTGAAATTGTCTGTTGCTCCATAGCTTCGTGTATAGCAACCTGATCTCTAGGATCCATTTTATCAAATTCATCGATGCAACAGATACCCTGATCGGCAAGCATCAAAGCACCAGCTTCAATAACAAAATCAGGCGATTCTTCGTCTCTTATTACAGCAGCAGTCAATCCAGCTGCAGAAGATGCTTTTCCTGAAGTATAAATTGCTCTTGGTGTAATTTCAGCGACACTCTTCAAGAGTTGAGATTTTGCTGTACTAGGATCACCAACGATACAACAATTTATATCCCCTCGTAACGAGGTACCCTCTACCGTTGTTTTCGAAACACCACCAAACATCATTAAAGTAATTCCTTTCTTAACTTCATCGTTACCGTGTATCGAAGAAAATAAACTATTAACAAGATTTTGATACAGATTTTTATCACGGCTCATCTCATATATACGATTCCATTCTGCTTCTGTCATTCGTTTTTTCATCATTTCTTGAGAAATTTCTTCCATGTTTGTTTCAGTACCGCCGAACTAGAAGAACGTTAATTACGTAAAATATAGATATATATATGAATATTCTTATCACAATAGCTAATGACTAATTAATAATACCCTGAAGCTTGTTGCAGTAACACTGCAAGCCAGAAATGCTGTTTTGTATGTCAATTCACGTGTTCCTAACGCTTTCAATCCTGTTACACCTTCCCCTTGATCTTTAGGCTTTTGACGCCTTGATTTAGGATCAGCTTTTACACCAGGAAGCGAAAGAACCCCTACATCTGGTACTACTATCATTGATCCTGTAAAATCATATCTAGAAAAATACAAATAATATTTATCAAAATTTTCAAACAAAATAAATGCTATCACGCAATTATTTTTATTAAAATACCTATCACCAGCTTGAATAGTTTCCACTGCTTCAGCTCGTAAAATTACTTCAAGTGAACGAGGAATACAGCCTCTAGGAAGTTCTGCTTGTGTTTCTTGTATCCTAACTTTTTGAAAATCCACAAATACAGAATTATCTACGTCTAACATAAAACGTCTTCTATTGCTACATACTGGATTGTGACAAATTGTTGGATTTGTAAACTGAAAATAAATATTTAATTTATAAGAATTCCATAATAAATATATTCGTATCAATGAAAATATTTATACCATACCTTAAACTGTTGTTCCACATTTTTTATGACACCATTGCAATCCATGCAAATAAATGTTCCTAGTACTAATTCTGGATGGACAGGATGTGTTCTTATTACTTGCCCAGATATACGTATTAATGTACCCAATTTTGAGGCGTTTAATTCTCTTAACTTCTGTCTTGTTGGCACTTCTACAAAACTCACGTAACATTCCTTGTCCTTTCTTAATTCTGCTACATCTTTCACATAATTACACACTGCTTGACATAGGTATGGATAAACTCTAAAAAATATAATTTATTAAATATGAACTAATGGTAGAACTAATTCTAAATTAACAAGTGTTTATTAGAGATTATAATGGAGCAACAGTGTAAAAATTTACCTGTAATATTCTTCAACAATAGTTGTGGAAAGTACTTGATTATATTCATCCACATCGTCAAAAGTAATTTCTAATGTACTGTGTTCTGGACTTACAAGCTCTTTGGCTGGTTCAAGATACTTTACAACTCCATCTTCTTTGAACCTAATTAACAAAGAATTATAATCAATTTAAAAAGAAAAAAATCTAAAACAATTTTTTTTCATGTAAATAAAATTGGAATGCTTACTCTTCCAGAAAATCTTGAAATAGTTTTTGACATTTGATTCCAACTTCATCAGGTACACGTGTTCTAGAATTCTGTATATCTCCAACATCCATCTTTTGAAATAATTAACAACAATCAATCGTTATCTGTATAATAGTAGTTTGAGACCAACATTTAACATGGAACAACGCGCGTGAATAATTTGGCGGGAAGTAATTTTGGGCGAGTTTTCAAAATAACATTTCTTCCATGTTTCATGTGAAACACCAAAATAAATTAAATTTTAGTTCTTTATGAAATATTTGTATCATGTGTTCATATAGAAAGAATGTTGCATTACTTTTTTAATTTTAATCGTGTAATGTTATAAAATATTAAGGCATACATGTAATACTACCAAACTTAGCAAATAAAACATCTGACGAGACTATAATTTAGCCCTATTTCATATATTTTTCCCTAGTAAAATCGCCGATATAAAAGAGCTGGAACTGTCATACAGCGCACTCTGTGATACGACGTTGATAATTACACATTTTCCTTATCATTATTACTTTTCTTTTATATTATTTTTTTCACTTAAATATAATTTTATGCATTATATACTATAGTGACAAACAGTAAACATTAATACAACTATATATCTTTCTCTTATTTTATTAGAATTTTAAGTATCAATAAATATCAATAATAATAATAATTTTAATAGTATTATAATAAAATTTAATAGTATTATATTAATAATAATTTTAATAATTTTAATAGTATTTTTAAGTATCAATAATTCTAAGTATCAATAAAACTGAATATTTTTTGTAATAATTAAGAGATAATTAATTAGGATATGCTAGCATTACAAAAAGATTATAAAACAATAACTAATCTGATTAATATAACAACTATAGATTTTTGATAACGTGTATATAGACTATTTCTGTTTCTGTACAAACTCTGNGCTTACTCTTCCAGAAAATCTTGAAATAGTTTTTGACATTTGATTCCAACTTCATCAGGTACACGTGTTCTAGAATTCTGTATATCTCCAACATCCATCTTTTGAAATAATTAACAACAATCAATCGTTATCTGTATAATAGTAGTTTGAGACCAACATTTAACATGGAACAACGCGCGTGAATAATTTGGCGGGAAGTAACTTTGGGCGAGTTTTCAAAATGACATTTCTTCCATGTTTCATGTGAAACACCAAAATAAATTAAATTTTAGTTCTTTATGAAATATTTGTATCGTGTGTTCATATAGAAAGAATGTTGCATTACTTTTTTAATTTTAATCGTGTAATGTTATAAAATATTAAGGCATACATGTAATACTACCAAACTTAGCAAATAAAACATCTGACGAGACTATAATTTAGCCCTATTTCATATATTTTTCCCTAGTAAAATCGCCGATATAAAAGAGCTGGAACTGTCATACAGCGCACTCTGTGATACGACGTTGATAATTACACATTTTCCTTATCATTATTACTTTTCTTTTATATTATTTTTTTCACTTAAATATAATTTTATGCATTATATACTATAGTGACAAACAGTAAACATTAATACAACTATATATCTTTCTCTTATTTTATTAGAATTTTAAGTATCAATAAATATCAATAATAATAATAATTTTAATAGTATTATAATAAAATTTAATAGTATTATATTAATAATAATTTTAATAATTTTAATAGTATTTTTAAGTATCAATAATTCTAAGTATCAATAAAACTGAATATTTTTTGTAATAATTAAGAGATAATTAATTAGGATATGCTAGCATTACAAAAAGATTATAAAACAATAACTAATCTGATTAATATAACAACTATAGATTTTTGATAACGTGTATATAGACTATTTCTGTTTCTGTACAAACTCTGCCAGTTCATTCCATAGTTAGTAAAGTAAGATAAAAATTTTATATAAATATACCCTGAAAAATGAATAGCTAAAAAAATCGAGAGTTGTGAATTTTTATCGATTTTTATGTATCCTAGTTATTTAAATGAATTTTTACTTCCAAAACTATTAATTATGAATACATAATTTTCTTTTTACTTTGTTCAGGAGTGTTTAAACATTCTAAGTAATTTTTTTAAACACAGGAAGCCATTTTACTATTCTAAAATTATAAATAAATTTTTAGTTTTCAGTTTTCTACATAAAATGCTATTTCTAAAAATCTGAAAAAATAATGATTACATTACCAAAAATTTCTTCTACAACATATCATTGTTTCATATTACGATTTATTTAGAAACTATTTATTTATTTCTTATATAGAATTTATATAGAATTTATTTAGTCGCAATGAGTCATTAAATATTTATTTCGATAGTTTAGTAGTACATAATATACAAAACAATTTACTTCCGTAGTTTGCGAATAAAATATATATACATATAAAAATTTGTAATATATTAAAAATTTCTTAAATATTAACGACGAATAACCACTTAAATAAAGTGCTTATTCGTCGAAAAGAATAATTTCTGGTTAACGTAATAGTAACGTATAATTAAAGAAATTTCGTATAGTATTGTAATGAATAACAATTGAAAATTTCATCACATGAAAAGAAAGAGAAAGTCGAGAAATGTTTCAGTATGTAAATAGATACGTACTTACATGATGTATACATTTCCTGCAACCGACAAGACTTCGCTCTTAGGGCAGGTACTGTTATAGCATATAAAAAGAACGCAAAGTGCGTACTGCCGTTTTAGTTCTTTCAAATACCTTCCAGAATGTTAGCCAGTGTCCTCAATATTATTGTTTTTTACATGGTAAAATCATATTTTTATTTAACATTTTTATATATTTCAATAATCATTAAATATACTTTTTTAAAACATTTTCAAGCAATATCAAAAAGTTATTTTTATCGTTTAAGTGAACTAATATTTGCTTTTCATAATAAAATAGTCAGATTACTAAGTTGTGAAGAAAAGAAATTTATATAAAATTAGTGCTTAAATGATAAAATTGAAACAGATTTTTAATACAACAATGAACATGAAATGCGTATAAAATTAATAAAACTCTATTAATTTGCTCCGAAATTACATTTACTTTAAACTGTTTTCAAATGTTCTTAAAAGAAGCGTAATAGAATAAAATTTTTGAACGATAAAGTTAAATTTATTACTTAAACATGAACACTGACGATACTGTTTTAAAATATTAAAAAGCGGGAAAGTTGCCATAATAATTTTGAAACGACAGTAATTCGTGAAAATTTGTCTAATTCAGGTAACGCTTGTTTGCTTGACCAGTGGTATATTGACAATAGAAGTACCTCGGGATACAAAACCAGTGACAAGTTTACAGCCTCCAACCCGTAGTTACCTTCCAACTACAAACACTGTATTTCCAAAAGTTTCGCAGCATGCTGTTTTCGCCACTCAAACTTTGAACGATGGTTTAAAAGGTGTAGGAGCCTCAGGTAGACGCTTTAGTGATGGGCAAATACAAGCAGGATATTCATACCTGAAACCATTGTTGATCGACCTCGAGTTACCTTTCAAGGACCAGACGATTAAATCAATCACCGATAAGCGGAGGTAAGAATTCATTCTTTAAATATTCAACTAAAGACCATGTCGAGTGTTCTGCTATTACAATCAGCTGATACTTTTTTTTTCTTAGATCGTGTACAATTATTTGCAATATTAAAATTACTCGAGAAACGTCTTTGCTTATAGTTTACTCGATTATAACCAATTAGCATTCAATCGTTCACTTTCATCTACTTAAGTGTAAAAGAAGAAACGATAGCCTCTTAATTCGTAAATGAAACAGATATTTTTACTCGATGTACAAGTAAACGTTTTACCTTTGACACGAATTAAGGGAAACTGGATGCAAAAAATTGGAAACAGGAGACCATTGCATTAATTCTTTCTGTGCAATTTTTTTTGTTTGATGCAAAGAAATTGATTTCATTTCTAAGTAATTATCGTAAAAGAAGACTAAACTGTAATGAGTTAGATATGACTCTCGTTATCAAGATGAAATAAATAAAACAAAATTGAAATTATGAACGACACGTGTAACATTACTGAGTTAATATTAAGGTATCGAGTTGAATCATAAATAGTGTCGTTTTTTCTACGTAGGATATTACTTCTATATATATACATATGTGATTATACATTTAATGCATTATTGTTTACTTTATAGTGTTAATGAAAGTGTATATTTCGGAAAACCTTAATCAGTGTCACATAATGTTATATGAATTTAGAAAAGCTAATACCGCGGTTGCGGCGACGAACAATATTTGCAGTGTACATAGCAGTGAAGTTCCAAATATTAGAAAATATCAACGTCGTTTAAACAAATTTTTGTTTCGGTAATGAGCGTCGAACTGAACATCCACCGGGTGTAGAAGTTATCTAGGAGCGCATATGAATCTTTTTCGAATTAAAGATTGATGATTTTTACAAAACTGATATTTAAAAGCATGCAGGTCTATGAAAAAATGTTGTATTTAATTCAGGATATTATATATTGAAATAAATAAATACAGTGGATTCCGGTTATTTGGGACAAATACCGAAGAACAGAAACAAAAACTATTATTTCCACTTCGCTTGTATGGAACGTACCGCCGTTTTATTAGGACAGTTTACGCTCGTACAGTTTACGATTGTAGATACAGTAAAGCTTGTTATGAAGTATCGATACTGATTACAAGTGTTTATTTACTTATTTTTGATTGCTTATTAATGTTATTTTATTACTTATGCTAGCTTTGTTTGCACGCTTAAACACACATTTGTATTCAAGACAGAATATTACATTCGTCTTTCAATAAATCGTTTTAGGCTTTATTTTTTACCTCGTTTAAATTTTGTCTCTTGAAATTCACTTTATTGGGATAGCCGTTTGATCGAGACAAATTAGTCCGGTCTCATTGTATCCCAATTAACCAGAATCCATTGTATTTCCTTCGTTAGAAACGACCATTAAGACTTACGCAAAAAACGACATTATTTATGACTCGGTTAGTATATATCGGTATAGTATGACTGATTATATTGATCCCCGATAACACGTTTCATATTTGCATTTTAAGGTTGACGCCGAAAGTGCAAAGTTCTGAAACAACAACAGTAATGAAATCAGCTAAATCATCGAGCCCGGCCAACAAAGCGACGCTGCAAGCCGAGGTCGAATATCATCCTCACGTTCCCCAGCGATCGTCGTATCAAGTTGTAGAAGAGCTCGATGAATACCTAACGGACGATTCGGATCATGCAGGATTGCCCTATCGTGGGAAGGCCCAAACAACGAATCCCCATCGTAATTCACAAGACATAACGACAGCCATCAAAGCCCTCGATCACTTCCTGAGCGGGGTTCTAAACGATGATAGTTACAACAGCGAGTTACATCCACCGCCCAATCCTGTTTTAGCCCTCGTCCTGTCTCGATACGGGCGATACGTGCCCGGAGCACGAAACCCTCGCGTGTACGCGCACATGGCCGTAAACAATATACACAACAACAAACCTTTCGGTAGTTATAAACTGGAATGCGAAGAGTTGCCTACCTACGTTCGAAGATAATATCTATCAACATTTCTCTCCGTTAGGAAAAGTTCCTACTCGCTAGGTGCCGCTTCCTAGAACATTTTATAGAACTTTCATTTTGTATCGCACGAAAACAGAAATATTGGACAGCAGAGAAAAACAGAAAAAAGACGTACCGAAAAGATAGAAGACGCGAAGTAAACTAAAAATATCAGTAAATATCAATTTGAATTGAAATCTTAATTATACTTGTAGATAAGAGTACTTTTTTTATGAAGTTTGCATTTTTATAGTAGAAAAAACGTGCATATCTTTTGCATTTGATTTGACGGAAATACTGACAATTGTAATGAATTCTATGTTTTAGATTACGTTTTCCCTGCTTTTTTCATTTTCAGGTCAAAATGAATCCATTTGTACATAATTATTCAATTCGTGGATGGCAAGTACAGTGGAACGTTGATTATTCAGAACGTCGATTATCCGAATTTCGACTGTCCGAATGACCGATTATCCGAATACAGAATCAGTCACCTATGTGCGTACTACACATTTAAATTATGTTTACTTTTTGGGACACGTATTCTTCCTGTTTCACGTGTCTCATTTTCAGAATCAGAATATTTTAAGTATTGAAATATTACTTATACGTAGATACGTGCGACTAAAAACAAATACGATTTAAATATAAATAGCGTGTCAAGCTTTTTAACCGTTACAAGCAGCTGCAGGAAACAAACTGAATTCAATTGAACAATAAACGTGCAATTCTTTCTAAAATAATTATTGAAGCTTAAAAAATGCTAAAATTTTTAAGCAAATGTTTTTTACGCATTGTCTTTTAACATTTACCTTTACTGTTATTATTTCTTTATATGTTTCTTATTTTTTAATTTATTTACCAACATTAAAATTTTATTAAATTCCTTAATGTTTAAGAACAACAATAAGGAACGTATTGTAACCCTTTCAGTAGAATCGACGAGTCTCTTCCAAATGAATTATCTACGCGATATTCGGATTTGACGAACGGCGTTTCGCGCACGTTGAAAATGTTTAAAAATTTGCTTCAAACGAATTTTTCCTTGTGCAAAAATCTTAACCGTTCTCGGGTTATAAGACGAAAAATACAACTCGAATAGTTTGCAGACGCACATTTCTTTTAAAATAAATCGTAAGACAACCTTTATATGTCTACACGATTATACGATTAAGGAAGCGTACAAATATCTTAAACTTAATTAATTTTTAACATCTTAAAGTTTAATTAACAAGTTTTAATCTGCGTTAGTAGCATTAATCAAAGACAAATCACATAACTGTGAATGAAAACGATTTGTGTAAAGATAATATAAAATAAATAAAACGGACGCATAAAATACGTATTAATAAATGTACATAAGAATGATCGTTGCTTGAACATAAGTGGTACGTTATCTAAGATATCGGTAATTAATACTTTACACATCGTTAACAATATATTAGGCCGAAAATGTTGCGTGTTACTTGAATTCTGTATAACTTTCATTTTATAGGTTTAACTTCACTTGACCAAATTAATCTACTTCCGTTCGTTGATGCCGCTTAAACCACATACACCACATTGAATCAACTCAAAGTTTGCCCTTCGCTGACGTTGCACTGATTAATTATCCAAACGACACTTCGAATACCCGTATTAAAGAAAACTTTAGTGCACTTCCTTCGTAGCCCATTCTAAATTTAATCAATATCATGCGGATTTACCCCTGAATCTACCGGCAATCGGGCTTGGCGCGAAGTTAATTGAAGTAGTTCGAGAAGCCGCTCGAGAAACCCCGATTAAGCACTAAACTACTCTCATTACACCTTCCTGTCTCTCCGGAAACCTCTCTAGATACTGCTAACTTGATTTCATTGATGAAAGCCATGTACTGGTCTCGACCGCTGTTGCTCTTGTTCAGAATACATTCATCAAATATAATATATGCTAATAAACCTTTCCGATCTCATACCACCTATATTACTTCAACCAAGAACTTGTTGTTCGATAAAACAAATTTCATGGCAATCGTTAAATTTAAGGGTAAAAGTATTTAAATGCAAGCAGCGTCGTTATCAGGTATAATAAAACCGTATCTTTCGTACTGCTATCGATAAACGATATTATTGAAAATGGATACGTCCTTTAAATTTTTGGGAAACACTTGAAAGGTATTAAACGAAACATTTCATAGAATAGATATTTAGTTATTCTGACATTTAATTAAATGAATTATTCCATTGACATTGAAATCAATTCGAAAGCAATTTCATGAAGTTCGATTTATGTACATTTTATTTTAATTCCTTAATGCTTTTAAATGTATTTCTCTAAATACATTACTCATCATTCGCAAACGAGTCGAAAGTTTGCTATAAAATTATAATAAACACGAGTTTTGTTCTCGTTTGTTCAAATTCTATTTTAACGAATAATTTTTTGTTGAAAAAATATTTTTCGAAGAACCTAGGTTTCTATTGTACACTAATATCGGTTCTCGCAAGCATGTAAACGTGGGAGAGTTTGAATCGAACTGCGTATAAATAAATACATGATAAACGTTGCAGTTGCGGACATTTTCAGAGGTCGTTTAATTTTCCTGTCTCCGGTATACTTGTTGCGGGATCATAAAACGAGGGCTGAAGTGGTGCTTGATTGCCGTCCGTCCGCTAGGAAACCAGATTGTCTGAAAATTGTATTTTCAGGACGACAGTCTCCATTAACTTCTTCGAACTTTACCAAAGGAAATCGGTAGACAGTAATAGCTTTATTAATAGTGCTCCCCAAGTACCTCGAGACTCTTATAATTAGTCCATATGTCCAAGCCAGTATGTTTTTTCATATCTTTCGCGTTCGTGCTTTGAACAAGTTACTTTACATACGATAATTTACCTTTTTATTTTTAGTACCAAACGAATTACACACACGTGTTTCCCAACTAACTTATTATTCTATTAAAATACTGTGAATGGCGGAACGGAAAGAAATTGTTATTCTTTTTTCTTCATTCTTTTTGTTTCTCCTTTTCTTTGTTCTCATTTTCAAGCTTCTATTTTCCCTGTTCGCTATTTTCTCCTTGGAATTTCAAAGGGAGGCGTTTGTATAGAACGAGTATGCGCACAAACTTGCTCGTATCGCATTGTAAAAATTCTCGGAGATGTCAAAGGAAATATAACACCCATACTAACGATAAACGAACGTTTATGAAAATACAGAAAATCTAAATTTACGTTTGCGTACGATAAGAAAGAAAAACTGCGAATCTTAGGCGTTCTCGCAAATCTTGTGCACGATTCAACCTCTTTTAACGACGAAAACGAGATCAAAAGGTAGAACAAATAAAACGGCTTGTTCATCATTATTTCCATCCGTGATGTACGAATTTCTCTGCATTTCTTTCTGTTCTGGTAATCTTTGAAATTTTTTCCAGACCTTTTAAAGGTTAGCAAGCACGACTGAAACTGCGGGGTGCGCAGTCTGACTCGAACCGCAGTTGAGTTGAACCGCAATAAAAAGCAGCGAGCTAGCAGGAATAAAATATGAGAAATACGCTCGGATCTTTTCTCCGTGACGGGGTAGGAACGAAACGAGATAAAGGTGCAAGATGGAGACTAGGAAAAAGAGGAGACCGTATTAATGCGATGTTTTCCAGCGAGACGCGAGTTGGTAAAGAAAGATATTATTAAACACTGCTCATTTCCATCTTCTATTTTCCATTACTAGTAAATTTTTGACTAGTTTTTAAATTTTATTTTCTAATCAGTCTTATATTTTAATCGTTTTTCTTCCATTTGTACCATTATCGTAATAATTATATACAGTAATATCAATATCATTTTTATTTTTCAATTTATTGTTATTACGTTTAAGTTCTTTTTTTATAAAATATAAAACTTTTTTATAAATATTCCAATCAGTTTAATTTCTAAAATTGCTTTGATGGCCTATATTTCTTTTTATTAAATAGTATTAACTTATCATCTAGGTATTCAAACATATTTTATAAGAATAAAATATTGAATAAAGTGTTGTGTCATATGAAACTAAGGATATCGCGCAATATTGAAAATTTTAATCAAATTTTAGTACCATATAAACTTTTGAAAGATATTTCATACACATTTGTTATCGGTAATCGTCAATATTTCGCCGGTGAAAATAACCAGCAAATAATTTTTGCAAAACAATATCCAAAACTAAAAAACCTATTTCTCACAATATCTAATAAAATTTTAAGTATAGAAAAACGGTTTAAATACTAACGCCGTGTATTTTTGAATACGGAATTTAGCTATGTAAACAGTTTTCAGTAAACTTCGTTTGTTTAAATAATTTTGTAAATTCATATAGTAAATTCATAATTTTTTACCCAGCTTTTTACCAAATTGTGAATCCATTTCGGCATAAATTTGTAAATATAAGCTATCAATTAATGTGAGGAATATAGCTACTTTCTATTTAATTTCAATCTACTATTAAAAGATCAAAATATTATAGTAAACTTATTATTTGCATCGAATAGAACCATTGCGAATATACAACCGTAAATGATTCAAAGTTTTATGATACCTTAAACGATTACTAAATAACTTGTTTTTGTATGGTAAAAATGATCATCACAGACAAAAAAGATCAGCAATGCTATGCAAATGATACGAGAGAATTGGGTACTTGTATGACATGAAGTTATAAAAATGAGTGAAATATAATTAATATAATTAAATCATTAAGTTCAAGGTGCTCCACATTTGTAGAAGAAATATATTATCTCTGAAGCGAGTTGATTCTTGTCCTCTGTCTGTCCTTTGTCTGTCTTACAAAAAAAAAAACTTAAACGTAAATATAATAAATTGAAAAGAATGATAGAAATATAAGTATTTTTTTATATCATGAATATTTTTTCATAACTATATCTCTGCACAAAAGATGAATTATAATAATTATTATATATTTACTTAGAGTCGCATCCACTTCTAAAAGTTATTAACAATTATAGATACGTTACATATGTACATTGCTATGTTAGATTAATATGTGATTAAATACTTATATACATATATTTACGATACTTACATTGTTGTGCGACTAGATTAATTCGAAAATGTTTATGCCTTTTTGGAACTGAAATAGGTGTTTTACTTTCTTCTTATTTAGGGTAAACTTGAGGTGATTTGTGACGTTGTGTTGATTCCTTTCGTTTTGATACTTTTGGAAATCTATTAACACTAGATTTACGGAACCCGTCAATTTGATACAGTTCATATTTCGCGGGTTAAGTTTAACAAGTGTGCGTGCAGAAAATGTAAACTCGAAATTAAATTTATATACCAAAAATGTACTAAATAAATCTCTGCTAATAGAAATCTATCGATTTAAAGTAAAGTGGACTAATAATGTTACAAAAAATCTATATTTTAATGTACCCATCAGAATGATCCAATCGTTGCCCGTAAATCTAGTGTTAATATGTGTCTTACAGTGAAATATCGCTCTTCATTGGATCTCCTTTTTTTTTTTTAGGAAACACGAGTAAAATTTGTGTGCACAATTTCTAATCTCACGAGCGACTGATTATTGTTTCTAACTGAGTGGGTATATATTTCAACGAGGTAAAAGTAAACCAAATTTTTTAAATTCACCGACTGTATTACCGGTACAACCTCAACAGAACCAAGTATATTTAAAACGTTCACTGCGACAGTTTTTTTTAAACACTTTCTTATTCGGCGGTGTTGAATAAACGTACCTCGTACTAAACTTCCCTATTTGATGGTACGGAGTAACTGTTTTCTCTAGACATTTCGACGGTAACCCGTTTCTTATTTGACGATACGGAGTTACCGTGTTCCGTAGACATTTCGACGTATATTGCGTACTGCACTTTTATATTTGACGATACGGAGAAAGTTTATTTTCAATTTTCAGGAATGTATAAAGTATAGGAGTGTAAGATAAATCAGGAATTATTCCGTGTAGATGAATAAAATACGCGGGCGTTCTAGCAAAACTCGATTTTATATTTTGACTATTCACGGCGGAAGTTCGTACAAGAATGTCCTTTGACCATTCATTGGTCGTGAGGACGTCCCCATTAGCATGCTGTGTTTTTAGCTTATATTGCCTCTAGCTCAAAGGAATTTTCCTTAAGAGCAGAAAGCGCCTTAAAAAAATGCGCGTGGCTTATTTCAGCCGTTTGCTTACCGCGATTTTCTAACAGGAGGTTTATTCAAATTATACGTATAAAATTAAATAAAAGAATTAAAATAATAATAAAAAGTAGTAATGGCGGATTAAATAAATTATANTAACTATATATCTTTCTCTTATTTTATTAGAATTTTCTAAGTATCAATAAAACTGCATATTTTTTGTAATAATTAAGAGATAATTAATTTTGATATGATAGCATTACAAAAAGATTATAAAACAATAATTAATCTGATTAATATAACAACTATAGATTTTTGATAACGTGTATATA